>JBAPGN010002630.1:0-53209 GCA_037355405.1 Vitis amurensis
TGCAAACACAAACGTCCTTGTTGTATCCCGCAATCCTTGGGATTGTGAGGCTAAATAGACAGACGTCCTTCACCAGGTCAAACAAATTCCCACACCAGGGTTGGAGATTGACTTTGATACGATTTATTACTACCTGTACCCAACCACCCCCACACTGAGGTCGAAGATTGACTTTGATACCATTTATAACTACTTATACCTAATTGTATGGATATTGTTTGTTTTGAACATAAAGAAGTTCTCACGACTTTAAAATGCGTCTACAAGATTAAGAGGAGTTCATGCATATATAATGTAAGAAACTTTTTTCCTTATCCAATATGGAACATCACAACACTGGTATTTAATATATTACAAAATTTGGAAGAAAGGGCACCATGAAGGTTGGCCCTATAGATGGATTAATAAGAGGGGTAATGAACCCTTAAAAGAAAGGGAAAGTATCCTAGATGAAATATCTAAAACATATTCTGAAAGATTTCCGTTAGGATTATTGGGGGCATAGACATATAGCATTGGATGGAAGTTCTTAAAAACAAAAAAAATGATTATAGGTATTCTAAATGATGCTGCTAGTAGAAATGAAATGTTCAACTTAGAATTGATCATCTTACTAGTGAGTTATGAATTAAATTTCTATGTATTACTGTTGTATATTACTAATTATCTCGCCTTAAATTTTGTGTTTAAAATCTTGTCTTTGGAGATTGTTTTAGTTTTACTCTTTAAATATTTTGGATTCAAAAGAGCACCTAGACTAATAAATTACTTTAGGGTTACTATTGGTGGAATACTAGGCCAATCTGAAGCTTTTTTGAATGATATTCAAGAAAGTTGTTTAAAAATTTATAATGAATAATGATAAGTCGTCTCTTGATCGCCAAATATTCTAGGTTCAATTGAAGAAGATTTCTATTAGGGTAAACATGTTATGCTAGTGACAATATCGATCGTGACCTTGATATGGAGTTGGAGCTGCTAACTATGATGAATGCGCTAACTATGGATTATGATGCGATAATAGACCGATTATATCACCCTTCAAATTCGAATTAGCAAAAAGCAATGTCTCCCTTGCATAATATGGATTTCCAAAACATTCATGATCTGGATGTGCAATGAAGTCGAATACTTATCCCTCGGTCTATTAGTGAACTATCTCTCCAGGGATTGTGAAAGATGTTCCACTAGAAATATTCTTGTTATTGCTTCGACTCGTATTCCCCAGAAAGTGGATCCCACTCTAATAGCTCCGAATAAATTAAATACATGCATTAAGATTTCCAAGGTTTAGCCAAGGCTTAGCTCAGGACCCTACTACTTGTCGTTAAAAACCCTTGGGGGTTTTTTTTCTGGTTAAAAAAAATTTTAAAAAAAAAACTACCGGCACATGGACTTGAAAGTCATGATGATATTATTGAGGAACGTCTTTATCAGAATATTTTTGCTTCTCATTTTGGGCAATTAGCAATCATTTTTCTGTGGACTTCCGAAAATCTGTTTCATGTAGCTTGGCAAGGAAATTTTGAATCATGGGTACAAGACCCCTTTACATGTAAGACCTATTGCTCATGCAATTTGGGATCCTCATTTCAATCAATCGGTTGTGGAAGCTTTTACTTGAGGGGGTGCTCCTAGACCAGTGAATATTGCTTATTCCGGTGTTTATCAGTGGTGGTATACAATTGGTTTACGCACTAATGAAGATCTTTATACTAGAGCTCTTTTTCTATTATTTCTTTCGACTATATCTTTAATAGCGGGTTGGTTACACCTACAACCGAAATGGAAACCGAGCGTTTCGTGGTTCAAAAATGCCAAATCTTGTCTCAATCATCATTTGTTAGGACTCTTCGGAGTAAGTTCATTGGCTTGGACCGAACATTTAGTCCAGGTCGCTATTCTTGGATCCAGGGGGGAGTACGTTCGATGGAATAATTTCTTAGATGTATCACCGCACCCTTAGGGGTTAGGCCCACTTTTTATAGGTCAGTGGAATCTTTATGCCCAAGAGCAGGAACTGCCATTCTAACCCTTTGATTACTACTCAAAAAGAGCATATTTTAGATAATAATTCTCATGAGTTTCACATCTTTTCAGTAGTAATTATGCCTAAAACACTCAATTAGCATGTTGTTGCCCTTGCAAGAGTTACTAACAAGTTTTATGAAGTTTAGGAGTCATTTCAAGGTATAATTTTGATAAATTGGTGGCAAAAGAGATTAATCAAATTGAAGAAAACAAATAAAGTTGATGATGATCCAAATGCATAGTGAAAGAAGCAATGCAATCAGTTTGGATTGGGATTTGGAGCTTAATTGAAGGTGGTGGAGATGGATTAAACATGAAGAAATGAGAGAAATTGCAAAGAGGAGTCGGAAAAGCATATTTCTCGATTTCGCATGACCATGCGAAATTTTCACATAGTCATGCGAAATAAAACAGCATGGGTATTGGCTGCAGCACATAAGGGCAA
The DNA here is from genome assembly GCA_037355405.1 of Vitis amurensis. Lineage (NCBI taxonomy): Eukaryota > Viridiplantae > Streptophyta > Magnoliopsida > Vitales > Vitaceae > Vitis > Vitis amurensis. Next base: position 2,477 of record JBAPGN010002630.1, read on the forward strand.
TGTGAAAAGTGATTTCGCATGACCATGCGAAATTTTCGCACAGTCATGCGAAACGCTCCAGCAAGACGAAAATGCAGCTGATAGATTTCCACTTCGCACCATCATGCGAGATTGCTAGGGGCTCGTGTGAAAATGCCTTTTCTCCAGATTCCTTGATGAAGAAGCCTCTGGAAGACCTCTTAGATGATGCCAAGTGTCCTCTTGACCTTGGCCTATAAATAGAAACATGATTGACTCATTTAAAGGACTTTTGATTCATTTTCTAATTGTAAAACTTTTCATACTTCTTCTCTCTATATAATTCTCCACTTTCCTTCAGTTTCTTTTATTTTCTCGGTAGCCAAACATGTCTTATGAGATCAAATCTCCAAGCATGAGTGGCTAAATCTCGTTTTTCTTGGAGGAGGGAGGATCTAGAGGCAAGATCTATGGTGAATTAGAGAATTGAGCTTGAATTGCTAAGGTAATTTGATCCAATTGATTGATTAATTGAAATTTGGGGATTTTTCTCTTCAAATTGTCTTGGATGATTACTACAATGCAAGCTAGGTAGATTCATCAAATTCTTAATGTTAGATTTGATGAGATTGAATAGTTGCATTGTGTGAATCATCGGAAGATAATTTAAGATGAATTGAATATATGATTCAAATTGATTTCTTGGATTAGATTACCTAATTTGAAGAGAAATTAGATCTAGACCTAAAGCTAAATCAAAAATCGGTTTAGATGAAAATTTAGGTTTTCAATCTAACTTGATGAAAATTAGATCTCAACACCTATTCACCGTAGAAATTGCTCTCTAGAAAATCTTAACTCCGAGAATCTCACATCTTATTAATTTTCTTCTCTTTTACACTTCATTTTCAATTCAATTTGAATACATTGCTATCTTGAGATTTAATCATGCAATTTCAAGTAAATTTCACTTGATCACCATCATTTCTTATCATCTCGTTCAAGCCTTAATTACCGAGAATAATCCATCCTTGTGGACGATACCTAAAAACCACTATACTACAGTAGTTTGTACTAAAACCACTTTTTGATCGGGTACAAATTGCTATATAATAGTGAATTAGGTTATAAATTTTGTTTTGATCCAATAAACGACAAAAACCGAGCGATCACCCTTCTCGAGGGATTCCATCCATAAACGCAAAGTTTATGGCTGATTGATATTGCTTATCATTATTTAGCTATTGCATTTATTTTTCTCATTGCTGGTCATATGTATAGAACTAACTTCAGGATTGGGCATAGTATGAAAGATCTTTTAAAAGCGCATATTCCTTCGGGAGGACGATTGGGGCGTGGACATAAGGGTCTTTATGACACAATCAATAATTCGATTCATTTTCAATTAGGCCTTGCTCTAGCCTCTTTAGGGGTTATTACTTCCTTGGTAGCTCAACACATGTATTCTTTATCGGCTTATGCGTTCATAAGTGGAAAAACAAGCACTGTGGAAATACATGCCACTCAGCCAAAGAAAGATGATGGAGAGTTGCCCGAAATGGGCACTAAATACTTTTTGAGGGATCTCCTCTAAATCACTGGTATGGCTATCGAAATCGTGAGCATCAGCATGTAGGTTCCAAATCCAAGTGGTAGTATCAGGGCCCTTAGCTATTGTTCTTGAGAAATGACCGAGTCTGGCCCATTCCTCGAAAGAAGTTTTTATGGGATCCCTATCTACCAAAATTTTAACTTCTGGTTTCGCCGAACGAATAATCATTGAGTCCTCCTCTTTCCGGATAACACATACAAAGAGACCCGCCAACAGTCAAGAAATTAGTGAAACTATGAGAGATATTTATAATTAGTTTCTTTCTCTTCTCTTATATCTCCCATCTATCTATTTTCTTTAGTTATTCACTAGAGCAATTATGATCTGGAAGTCGATCCGGGCAAGTGTTCGAATCTATTATGACATAGCTTTGAGGCGCTTACTGGACCCGTTTAATATTATAAAACCTTTTTCGGTCTTTGAATTTGAACACAAAAACGATTTTTTTGTGCAACCTAGTGTATTCATATCTCAATCAGAAGTTCTTAGATAGAGCTCTATTATGTGATTAGTTGGTATTCAAAATAGATAATTCAAGTAGGTAAGTCAGAAATGCCACTCGAACCCAGAGCTAGCTGGTTCTCCCCGAAATGCGTTGAGTCCGCTTATCTCCAACTCGTGAACTTAGCCGATATTATATGATAACAACTCTTCTTTGGTGTCAAAATAATAGCTATGAATAGTCATCAGGCAAGATTGGTTGGATTAGCCCACTTTTCTATAGGTTATATATTCACCTATGCGGCTTGAATTCTAACCTTGTGTCAGGACCTATGGGCCAAGGGACAATCTCAGGTAGACAGTTTCAATGGGGTGTAGGCTTCCCAAAAGGTAACGGAGGCTTGCAAAGGTTTCCTCGAGTCGGACGAAGATTGGCCCTCAAGTGCAAAGGCATAAGGGAGCTTGACTGCAAGACCCACCCGTCGAGCAGGAACGAAAGTCGGCCTTAGTGATCCGACGGAAATACCAGATCCCCACTTACACAAGCAAACTGTTGATAAAACTCCAAAATGACACTTTCTTTTGACCCAATCCGCTTATGGAACCTCAATATCCACGGGCTCATTAGCTAAATGACAATTGGCACATACAATACGTCTAGTCGCTTCTCGTGGATCTTCATAACCCTGCTATGCAAAATGGCGGGATTCCACGTGCCCCATGCTAATCGCCGATTTATTCAATGCTGGAATCAGGCTCGCGGGATCACGACCCTTTATCCTGACCATTAATCGTTAGGAAATCTCAAATCAGACCATTTGTCCTTACTTCCATAAAGGAAGCATGGGTCTTTTAGATAGGAGAACTTTTTTTTTCTTGGTACCAATTCAATACTAAACAAGTCCGAACTAATTGAATACTTGTATAGTGACGACCCTTCCACTCGGCACCGTCGGATCACTTAGAGATCACATGCAATTGTGAATGCAACAACACTCCCTAATAAAAATAAAATGCAATTCACATGCGCATGTTCCAACACTCCCATAAAAAAAAAAAAAAACTTAAAAACAGTTTCTGATTAATAACAAAAGCAAGATATCTCAATATCCCTATGATCAATAATCAGAAACATCATAAATGACAACTCATACTAGTTTACCTTAACATTCCCAAAACATAATTATCCAAATTATTAAAGATAGTTAAAATTGAAACTGAAATGAAAAGGAGAATTAAAGACAATGAGACAACACCAAAATTTACTTGGAAAACCTCCTAAGAGGTCAAAAACCACGAACCTACAACCAATAAAAAATTCTACTATGATGATCAATCAAGGTGTACAAGGATTTACCTAGCTCAAGATCTCCAATCCCTCATGCACTACATGACAAGCACCTTCACACCTCTCCACCATGCCTTCATCTTTAAGAACATATTTGGAGTCCTTTCCAAACTTGATCTCGGCCTTCTCCTTGAAGCTCCATCAAGAAGAAATTGAGTTTTCACCCGAACCCAAAAGAATGAGAAATGAGTGTTCAAGGAATCAACTCATTTCTTTTTAGAAAATCCATTTAAGAAAATTTTCTTAAAAAATTTGGATGAAATTTTCTTGGAAAGCAAACAACCTCAAAAGGAAACGGAAAGGAAAAACTCTCTTACGACTATTACTCTCTTAGTTTCCAAAAATGGGAGAAATTTGTATTTAAAAGGGAAAAGAATGGTTGAAAATTGATCTCAAAAAGAAGTTATTTTGATCGATTTGTCCTTGCACTTGGATCTATCCAAAAACAAGGGAACAAAAACCTTTTAGCAAAAAATATTTCTCCCAGCTTTCCTAACACTTTTAAAAATAATTCAAGGCCACCAACATGTTGAAAAACAAGGCTGATTCACATTCCTTCAACACTACCTTAACTACTTATCTCAGCCTCTTAACAAATTCAAAATGTTAATCTTCATAGGTCAAGTAACCCAACAACGGATTTAAAAAACCATAATTAGTAGACACTTAGGTATTTTGTCTGGAATTACCAACCTAACTATAACACTCACAACTTTTAAAAATTTTAAAAATCATTTATAGTATTGAAAAATCACTTGTGCTTTATAAAAAAAATATTTGATAGGTGATTCTCCTAAAAACACTTTCAAAAGCACTTTGAGGTAAAACACTATCATACGCACCCTTAATTTCATGGATAATTAAAAACAAAGCATAAACAATATAATCCAATAAGAGAAATATTTAAATAAAATTAATCAACTCGAAAATGTATTGTTCCAATTTAATAAAGAACTATAAATTTATTAGCGGTGGCCATAATTCCCATGATGCAAGAAAACTAAAAACTAATTATAACTTATAGCCTAAGAATTTTTTAAACCTATCTTCGTATCATTCATTGAAAATGCCTATTTTAAATACTGTTTTTCTGTTTTAGAAACTGCAAACATGTAATAACTAAAACAAATAAAACGAACATGATCGTGTTTTCATATAAAACATAAAAAATTAATAAAATATTCTTAAATAAAATTCACAATATTTACTTTGGCAAGGCCTTATTAGATCTTATTTTTATTAATTTCTAGAACCCTATCCTTAAACTTGTCACAGATAAACCCATTTCATCCTTTTCCAAACAACTCTGAACAAATTAATGTAATTGTGCCCAATCCAATATTCAAACATATATATACATAATAGTTTGTTTCATGATCAAAACCTGATAACAGGCAATGAGTTCATTACAAAGAAACTATGGAGAAGTAGTACAAGGAAAAATATCTGTATATAATTAATCAGCTTTGGACCACTTGCCAGAGTTTGGATATCATGGTACACATGCATCGTTATTTCACATGGATTCATCAGGAAACCTACGGGAATCATAGTAGAATTCTTCATTTCCAGCTAGCACTGCATCAATTATCAAAACCATGCATTTAGGGATCATATCCCATTGTAGTTATGGAAGCAAGAACATTAATAATTAATTGTTTCAAACCAAATCATAAAAGTAAACAGAATATTGTATGTTGTGTGTACTAGTTAAGAAGCAATTCAATTCCCTCTCTGGATGTGAGATATTTTGGACCAATCCTCCCCTGTCTCCTCATGGTAACGATCTTGCAGAGTAGGAGTGCGGAGGATATTCAGTTCCTGTAGTGTAGTTATCTGGAGAAGGCGCTCGGGCAGGCTTTCCAGCTTGGGGCAGTTATATATGGTCAAGGAGTGGAGATATGGCATTACTGACCTCCGTTCTTCTTCTTCTCCTTTTACTTCCCACTTTTCCCACTCAAACATATGTTTAAAACTGAGGTGCTTCAGCTTTGGGAATGCAGTTGTTGAAGATCCCAAAAACTCACCACCCACGTATTTCAGTCTCTCCATATGCACTATTATCAGGCTTTCAAGGAGAGGTAGTTCCCCCAATGGAGGCAAACATGTAACCTGTGCGCAATACACAATTTCAAGCTTTTTCAATTGGGCCAACGATGAGGCCGCTATCCAACTGGGGAACTCGGTGGCAGCATCGTAATGACTTATTTTTAAAGACTTCAAGTTTTGATGAGGCTGTAGAGCTTCAGCCACACCTTTTGCAGCAGCTGAGGCAAGCCGCCCAAAATCCTGTAGTTCCAAATGATGGAGGTGTTTCTTATTCTTCAATTCTGCTTCGCCAGCCTCCTCGGCATCTTTCACATTAGCTATCCCACTAATCACAAGACCTCCCCTGAGGCTGTTTAAGTTTTTCAGTTCTCCTATTTTGCATACATCACGTCTAAAATGATCACCAGTGAGGTCAATCTCCCGATTCCTTTTGGCAAGTCCGATACTCCCCTGCCGTTCAATTCAAGATGTCTCAGGTTAATTAGTTTTCGCATTCCCTGAGGTAGTTTTCTGAGGCCTTCACAATAAATAACTTCTAAAGTTTGCAAATTATATAGATCACAAATTGTTTCGGGCAATTCCTTCAATCTCCCATTGAATGATAGATTAAGGAACCTCAGATGTATCAATTTCCCCAAGTTCCTCGGCAGTTCCCCAGGAAAAATATTCCCACTCAAGTCTAATGCCCTAAGGCATACCAAATGTTTGAATAAATTAGGTGGGGGTTGAGCAGTGTTCAAATTGACCACGCGTGCAGCAAACAATGTGTGCAGATATTTCAAATTATGGATAGTGCTAGGAAATCCAACCCTTCGTGCGCTAATTAAGGTTGCATGACGAGCCTTTTGGAAGGAGGAAGCCATCCTCACTTCCTTTTCATCATCAATCTCCAGAATGAAGCATTCATTCTTGGTCAAATATTGGGCAAGATCATGCACTATGTCATGCATCTTGCACGATATTATGTTGCCCTCATCATCTCTACGAAAATCTTGGAAAAGTGACCGTGACACCAAGTCTTCAAAGTAGTCTCCACCTGTTTTCTCCATCTCTATACTTTCTCTAGAATTGAGATAGCTATTTGCCATCCACAACTTGATCAATCTATCTTTACTAATGATTTGATCTTTTGCGAAGACAGCACAATATGAGAAGCAGCGTTTAACAGCAGGGGATAAATCATAATAACTCAACAATAAAGGAGTGGAAAGATGTTTCTCAATCACATCAAGTTGCCATATTTCATTATTCAAAATACTCTCCCAATCTTCTTTATTATCTTTTAAGCGCATGAGACTCCCTAAAACTTTTGCAGCAAGAGGCAAGCCCCTACACTTGTCTACTATTTTCCTGCCAATGTTTTCTAGTTCTTCAACTTTTTCTCTACTCCTTCCTTTAAAGGCTATGTTACTGAACAATGACCAACATAGCTCCTTGGACAATTCTCCCAAGGGGTGCTTGTACGCGGTTCCCATCATTGTAGAAACGTTTTCGTTTCGTGTGGTCACCAAAATTCTACTTCCCCGTGCCCCACCCTTGAGAGAACTCTCTACTTGTTCCCACAATATATAGTTTTCAGTCCAAACATCATCTAGCACAAGTAGGAACTTCTTATCGGCAATAAGTGTGCGAATTTTTTGTTGTAAAGCTTCCAGATTATGGAAACCAGAAGACTTTATATGGAGGGCTTCAAGAATATCCCTAGAAATCCTCATTGGGTCAAAAGGATCAGACACGCAGACCCACATCCTTTCATGGAAATAGGCCTTCACCTCTTCGCGGTTGTATGCTAATTGAGCAAGAGTTGTTTTGCCGATCCCTCCCATCCCAACTATGGAGATGATGCAGAGGGAGGAGCTTTCTTGGGAACTCCCACCCAACAGCTTGCCTATTATAATGTTTATATCTGTATCCCGACCGTAGAACTGGCTAACATCAATTAAAGAACTGGTTTCACTATGTGGTTGCTGGATGGTACTACTTGACACAAAATTGAACTGATTTCTCTCATTTGCTATGACATCCAGTTGTTTTTTTATGTCCTTAATCTGAAGAGCAATATCACGGCGCAAAGAAACTTGTTTGAAGCAAACACAAGGGGAGGGAAGGCAGGAACTTATCTTGGGCATAGGGATGCAAGGGTTTTCAGCTGCAATCTGCAATTTGAGAAGAGCAGTGTTCCACCCATCCACCACGTCATCCATCTGGTAGGAGATGTCCTTGAGCCTTTCTAACCAAACTTTTACAAGTTCTTCGCTGAACTGTCTCTTCTCTGCATCTGCAAGAACAGCTCTGATGCTCTGGAGTGTGCTTTTTAGGTTGTCCACCTCGCTTTCGACACCCACCACCAGTGTAACTTGTTGACGAATCTGTTGTTCCAAGACTGAAGCCAATCGCTCCAGCACGATAGAAACAAGAGCATCGGCCATAAGGGTTGATGAATAAGGTGGGGTTGATGAATCAAAGTAATGGACAGATACAACTAAGATCGATGGAGAGAAAGGATGTGGAGCTGAGCTTAATTATGTTCCCTTTAATAGAATGGAAGAGAGGTATGAACGGATTACTTTAGTAATTAGTTCAAAGTCTCCATTCACCATGCTTGATAAATTTAACAAAATAATTCATATTTCTTATTAAATATGTATAATTCATTTTTCACAAGGAGCAACTTATTAGTGCAACCATCAAAGTAATAGGAAATGCTACCAATTTAAAAAGAGTAATCCACCACCCTAATAATAATTCATACACTATCACATGTCACATGTCAAGAAATAAAAAATAAAAGATAGATTAAAATTTGATAAATTATTTTTATTTTCTAGTTCAAGCTCATTTTACTTATTTGAATAAAAAAAATTAAAGATTTATAATAAAATCATATTTAAAATTTTATTCTTTTAAACTCTTTATTCCCTATTTAAACAACTAATAGATATTTATTGATATATATATATATAAGACTTCAAATTACCTTTGGAAATGTCCAAAATCTAAATTAGTTGTTTCATCGATGAATTCTATGCCCCAAATCTTGAATGGAGCATATATATATATATATATGATGAATTGTATGTCATCATCATATTTTAATGATAAATTCGGATCATCACATGTCATCTGAATATAATAAAAAGTGTCCAACGTCCCACTAGCCTCAATAATACATCATATTTTAACGATAAATTCAGATCATCATATATCATCTAAATATAATAAAACGTGTCCAACCCATGCCTATTTTGTCATCTGAATACAATCCACCACCAAGTGTCAATGCCGCCTCATCTTTTGTCATCCTGTATTTGCATACTTTGGAAAAAGAAAAAATAGCTAAACAAGATGATTACATATATAAATGATAGAACAATCAAACCCAATAGCCAAAAACAGAGGAAATGACCTAAAGTTTTTCTTCAATTCCTTTTTTCTATGGTGAAGTAAAAAATAAAAAATAAATTGAATCTCTAAAACTTTAGTAAACTACACCCTTAATGCATTGTCATTCCATGATTTTGTATTTTAGTTTTTATATATATTTTTTAATATTATCTGTTAGATGAGATTACTAAAATTTTTTTATATTTAAATATTGCTTCTCGGTTGGACTAATCCAATTTCAAACCACTTCTGCTTTGAAACATACGCCCCCTTCCCCTCTTGTGCCGGAGAGAGCATATTTTATTTGAAAACTATAAAGAATTCATTTAATTCACATCATTTTACCTCCCATGAATACATTAAAATATGTCAACCGACGACTATAAATGCACCTTTATCATTTATATACATCTTGCTTTCCTTTTAATCTCATCTTCACGCGTGTGCAGTCAAATATTTTTGGCTTTCAAGATGAGCTGTGAAACTATAGATTAAGTTGGATTAATTATTACAAATTGCCATTACTTATATTAGATTATAAAATTTGGTCACGGTAGAGGGTAGTTGGATGTTAAACTATAAATTAAGTTATTCCAAGTTGCAATTAATATTATAGATTATTACATTTGGTTGATGTTTGCTAATGATAATTAAGTTTGTCTTTGACCATCTAGGTGTAGAGTAGTTGGTTGTGCTACCTTAAAATAAGTATGATTAAATTATATTAAAATATATAACTAATTATTTTAGCTTATATATAATTTTAATATTTAGTTAAACTTGTTTCATTGAGAAAAATGTGTGATTCTAATAGAAATAGATACAAATCTCCATTTTTTTACTTACCCTCTAATGTACTTTAGTTCATTAGTCAATTTTCTATTCTTTTATCATTTCTTGTAAACTTTTTGAAACTTGTCGTGAAATTTAATAAAAAAATATATATAATATTTATAATAGGAGAAAGACTTCTATAACTAATATAGCTTTCTTAAGAGGATTTACAATTTTTTTTTTCCAAAATGTAGTGAAATAATTTTCTAATTTCTACTTTCTTTTCATAATTATACGAGACATGAAAGTTAAGGTAGCAAAATTTTAAAACGGTTGGTTAAATTCATTAATTCATTATTGTTCTTCCTATTTCAAGCTTTGAAAAAGAGTTAAAGATGCCCATCACCTAATTAAAGTAATTTTATCTTATTGAAGACATTGTGATAGAGACAATCTAATGTGCCAAGTGAAGAGTTTGATAATTTTGTTGTGTCAATGGAAGGTTCACTATAAAAAAAAAAGAAAAAAAAAATATAAAAACAAAGAAATCCACATGTAAAGAGATACATGAGGTTTTAAAATTATTCAATCAATCATGTTTATCTCCACAGATGAGAGATAACATTTCATTATACAATAGATTACAAATGATAGAAGATGCAACTATTGGGTCTCGAAACATGCCACTTTTTCTCATCATTGTATCTCCACCTTGAATTACGAGCCCTTTCACTTCACTAGGAATGTCTCGCTCTTCCTTACATCTACATTTTAATGAGTCTTTTTGCACCATGAGCATCTCTCGCTCTTCCTCACATCTCTATTTAACACGTATAATCCTCATAATCTCATTAAACACTTTTTCTTCATGACTTGTAATATTTATAAAGATATTCCTACTAGTTTTCCTTATTCTATTAAGAAATCTAATTACAATTATATATAAACTTAAGAAATATTTTATATAATGTTTCTTTTACAAAAAGAAATATATTCAAAATAGGAATTTAAATTAACATGTTTGGTTAAATCATTCATTTATTCATTATTGTTCTTTCTATTTCAAGTTTTAGAAAGCTTTAAAGATGGTCAACACCTAATTAAAGTAATTTTATCTTATTGAAGAAATTTGTGATAGAAACAATTTGATGTGTCAAGGGAAAAGTTTGATAATTTTGTTGTGTCAATAGAAGCTTTAGTATAAATAAATAGAAGAATATAAAAATAAAGCAATCCACGTATAAAGGTACATGAGGTTTCAAAGTTATTCGACCAATCATGCCTACCTCCACATATGAGAAAGAACATTCCACTATACAATAGATTATAGAGGACAAAAATAGATGCAACTATTGGGTTTCGAAACATGCCACTTTTCCTTACTCTTTGTATCTTCACCTTGAACAACAAGCCTTTTTGCTCCACTAAGAGTGTCTCACTCTTCATCCCATCTACATCTTGGTGAGTCCTCTTACTCCATGGGCATCTCTTGCTCTTTCTCACATCTTTATTTAGCACGTATAGCTCTCACAAGCTCATCTCTCTATCATAACTTTTTCTTTCATGACCTATAATATTTATAAAGATATATTCCTACTAACTTTCCTTATTATATAAGAAATCTAATTACAATCACATATAAACTTAAGAAATATTTTATATAATATTCCTTTTACAAAAAGAAATATATTCCAAATAGGAATTTAAATTAATATGTTTAGTTAAATCATTCAATTTACCAAATGCCCTCTTATTACATTGAAAGGATTGTTTAGAACTATGAAATAGAAAAATATAAATAAATAAATAAATAAATAAATAAATAAAATAAAATGAGAGGATAGTGTAAATTACCCTTCAATTGTTGTAATTAGGGATGCAATGGAAAAATAATAATAAAGCTAGATTTAAGTAGCATGATAGTATTTTGCTTTTGGAGCCAACATTTATCTTTGACTTTAGGGGTATCAGATACCTTGTGCCAATCTTCTCCAATGTCCTCGTCATGGCATTGTTGTAGAATATTAGAATATGAGATGACTAATTCCTATAGTGGTTTATGTTGAAACCACTTTATAAAAGAGACACACAGAGGAGGAAAGAAAATAATTTTATTCATATGGTGATATTTTTAAACTTCACCTGATACAAACCTTTTATAGGCAAAACCATCAACATAAATAGAAATACTAAAAAATAGGAATAGAAAGATAACCAGTCACTCTAAACGTGCTGCAACGACCTCCTTAAGACTCGAACAATTCCTAATTTATTGAAAAACTAAACAAAGGCATATTTTTGACACAAAAACAAACTTAACTTGTTCAATACATCCTCTCAGTCACATGCTGATGTTGATAACTTTAACACTCTCCCTCAACATCAGCTTCCAAAATCTTTACCATACCGAGCTGATGACAAAAGCTTTCAAACTTGCTAACACTCAAACCTTTTGTGAATAAGTCTGCAACTTGGTCTTCTGACTTAATCTGCTTTAACTCAACCTCTTCTTCTAGGACCTTTTCCCTGATAAAATGATAATGCACTTCCACATGTTCTGTTCTTGCATGAAAGACTGGATTCTCCGCCAAACGAACTGCCGACTGGTTGTCACAGTACAATGGAACTGCATAGTCCACTAGTTGATGTAGATCATTCATCAGTCGTATAAGCCACGTACTTTCTTGAGCTGCCATTGCTGCTGCTCGATACTCTGCCTCCGTTGTTGACAGAGATACTATTGGTTGTCTCTTGCTACACCAAGAAATTGCTCCTGATCCAAGCATAAACACATACCTGGTAGTTGATCTGCGGGTGTCGTGATCTCCTACATAATCAGTATCACAGTAGCCAACTAGCTTGCAATCTTCACCTTTCTTGTACAACAGACCATAATCAATTGTACCCTTCACATGTCTCAAAATTCGTCGAACTGCTTCCAAATGAGGCTTCTTTGGATTTTGCATGTATTGACTCATCACACCAACTGCGTAAGAGATATCGGGTCTAGTTAAAGTTAAGTAAAGCAAACTACCCACCAATTGTCGATACATTGTTGCATCTTTCAAGTCTTTACCTTCGTGTTCACACATCTTGGCATTTGGTTCCATTGGTGTTGAGATCGACTTACATTCGAGCATCCCGAACTTTTTCAACAAATCTTTGGCATATATTTTTTTACAGAGAAATATCCCTTCGTGTGTACGATCCACCTCTAGCCCAAGAAAGTGCTTAAGTTGTCCAAGTTCTTTCATCTCAAAACGAACTAACAAGTTCTCCTTTGTTCGGCAAATTTCTTCAACATCATCTCCAGTGATGATTAGATCATCTACGTATACAAGTACGATAGCTAACTTTCCTCCATTAGCTTTGACTAACAAGCTAGAATCTGCAAGTGTTTGAATACCCACTTTGAGTTAGAAATTCAGCAATCTTACCATACCATGCTATGGGTGCTTGTTTCAATCCGTAGAGTGCCTTCCGTAGCTTACATACATATTTAGGATGACCTTGACTCTGAAAGCCCATCGGCTGATTCATATAGATCTCCCGATCCAACTCTCCATGCAAGAATGCATTCTTCACATCCATCTGCCACAAGTCCCAATCTTTGTTAGCTGCAAGTGCAAGTAAGACTCGTACAGTTTTAATTTTTGCAACTGGACTAAACGTTTCATCATAGTCTAGTCCATATTGTTAAGAGAATCCTCGAGCTACCAAACGAGCCTTGTGCCTTTCTATTGATTCATCTATGCGACATTTTATCTTATAAACCCATTTGTAGGAAATAGGCTCTACATCTCTTGGCTTTGGCACGAGCTCCCAAGTCTGATTTCGTTTTAATGCTGCAATTTCCTCTTTCATAGCTTTACTCCAGTTTGGATTCTGAAATGCTTCTACAAATGTCTCTGGTTCTTTTGCGTTTGCATCTTCTACTATGGCAACATTGGCATATTTGGGATTTGGCTTCTTGGTTCTTGTTGATATTCTAAGTGGAATTGGTGCTTCTGTTTCACTAGGCTCACCTTTTTCGCTTGGTTGTCCATGCACACCAGTTTGCCAAGGACTTTGAGTTTCGTCATCTCCGATATCACCATCAGCTGCATTTTCAGCTTCACCTAAGCTTAGTTGGATTCGAGCAGATTGCAACTCATCCTTAAAAACATCTGAATCTGGTAATATTTCCTTTTCTAAGGACCACCATGAAGATGATTCATCAAACACCACATTTCGGGATGTGTAACACTTTCTAGTTGTAGGATCGCAACATCTCCATTCTTTTCGTTGACTATCGCATCCTACTAAGACACACCTAACAGCCTTCTTGTCCATCTTGCTGCGTAGATGATTAGGTACATGATTACTACTCAAAAAGTGTTATTTCATAGCTTGTAATGAACTCTTTTAAACACTTTTGAGTAATAGTTATCACCTTTTAACCCAATTAACATATTAAGGACCCTTGCAATCAATTATAATCAAATTGTGTAAGTTCTGGTGTTTTTCGTTAGTAATTTGATCACCAAAGCAATCCAAGATTGAGGAGAGTTCTTTGGAATCCATGGCAAAGCAATGAAAAGTTGTCCGGATAGGATATGCTATCATCCGGACAGGGCGTCTGGACACACCATCGGAGGGTGGTGGAATGTGGGTCTTTTTCATCCGGAAAACATATCCGGATAGGGGAGCGCGCCGCCATTACATCCGGCTGCCGCCACTTTCCAACCGGATGTATCACATCCGGAATTCTGCTACCGCCGCCATTCCATCCGGATATTTTGCATCCGGCTCCTGGAAAGGAGAGGCGTTTCAACTTCCTCGGTTGGATATATCCGGATCCTCTGATAGCGTACCCGGAGAGTTTTGCAGCCATTTTGCACAGTGCCGCGGTGTTCTCCTGAAGCTTCCAGATAAGTGCGACCGACAATTGGGATATTTTGAGATATTTTGTTTTAGATATTTGTTGTCTAAATCCCCAAACTCTCCTTGTAACCCACCAATTATAGGATTCCTTAGTTATTAAGTTTGGAAAAAGGATGAATAACCTTGTTTATATTATTATTGTAATTTTCATATAAATATCTCTTGGGAGCCTATTCTTAGGAAAGGACGAATCTTTTATATAGTTTTCAAATGAAGAAAAATACAAAGCTTTGCTCTGCTTTACCTTCTCATTTTGATTGTATTTTCTTACTAGCCAAACAAGCTCTGAGGATGTTTCCTCAGAGAATGAGTGGCTAGACTTTTAATTCCTTGGAGTTAAGGTTGCAGGGAAAGGTTCCAAGTGCAAGAATTAGTAGCTTTGTGGTTTCCGCCATTAATGAAGAAAAAGTGTGATCCTTTAATGATTTCTATGTTTTTAGTTAACTTAAAATGCTTTCAATTCACTTGAGCCAACACTTGGTAAGGCAAGTGATCTCCGTCCATGGAGATGCACTAGTTTACCTCTTGCGAGCTTTTGGGAAGTGACTTGAAGGTAGGATTTTCTAGAATTGCCAACACTTGGTATGCTTTTGGACTCTAAGGAGACATCCATTAGTTATCTCTTGCGAGCTTTTGACGGGTAATCCAAGGTTAAAGATCACCTTGAATGGCAAGTGCTATGTGAGAGGTACGAGCCATTGCAAGTTGCATCAGTGAGAGGGAATTAGAGCTGAAATCCATTTAAAGGATACATCTGTACAACACCAATTAGAGAATTGACTATATGTTAATTCTCTAATGCGAGGAAATGAACCAAATGACCGGAGCTCTGTTTTTGCATGAGCAACCTCCCCTGTGAACCTAAACCTCCAAGGAATGTTTTCTTCATAAGTAAATTCCATTACTTCCTTTGCCGTTAGTTTAAACCTAAACCTTTTTCAATCAAAGTTTGTGTTTTATTTCTTAAGCTAACCTTGAAATGAAAAGGCACCAATTCATCTTTGAATTGGTATCATTTATGAATTGAAAACCCTTCCCAATGAACGATCCTAGAGCCACTATGCTATAGTAGCTTTGTCTTTGCTACCCTAGTACATGGTGTAATAGGTTATAAATTTTGTTGATTACTCCCTCAATCAAGGAGCACCAGCTGGACATGAATCAGCTGAGACACCAATTGGGCACGAATCAGTACAAAGACATAGCAAACACATCCGAAAACTTGAAAATAACTAACTGAAGGCTTTATGTTCCACAATTTTTCAAAGGGTGATGAAAAATTTAACCTTTGTTGAGGAAGCCTATTGATCACGAAAGCTGCAGTCTTCATTGCTTCTGCCCAAAACCGTCCTGGAACATTCTTTGCATGAAGCATACTTCTATAGATTTCTGCTAGGTGCCTGTTCTTTCTTTCTGCTACGCCGTTTTGCTACGGAGTGTTGGCACATGTGAACTGATGGCATACTCGGCATTCTCGAAGAAAGTAAAAAAACTCATCTGAGGTATACTCTCCCCCATTGTCAGTACGCAGACAACGGATTCTTTTATCAACCTCTGCTTCCGTCATTTCCTTGAATTCTTTAAACTTTGAGAAAGTTTCAGATTTTTCTTTCATAAAGTACACCCACACGTACCTGGAAAAATCATCAATAAAGGTCACCATGTATTGCATCCCACTAAGAGAGGCTTGCTTAACAGGTCTAAACACATCAGAGTGAATTAGCTCTAATGGCCCCTTTGCTTTCCATTTTGACTCTTCATACGACAACTGATGCGCTTTGCCGTACTGACATCCTACGCAAATTGTATCTTTTCTCACTTCAAGTTGTGGAAGTCCCTTCAGCATTGAATTTTTCATCATCACAATTAGTTTGGAATAACTAACGTGACTTAATCGCATATGCCATAAATCGGTTGTCTCATTCTTTCTGGTCTTGTCTACATATGCGGTTTCTGCAGACATCACATAGACTGACTCTAGTCTCCGTCCCTTTATCACCGACTCTTCCATAATCTCAAGGTCACGATAAACTTTCACATCTTGAGGGCCAAATAGAACAAAATGGCCTGAAGACGTTAATTGTGCTATCAAGAGAAGATTTTTCTTCATACCTGGGACGTGATAGACATTTTGAAGCGACACATCATTAGTATTATATTGGGAAGAGACTACTGTATTACCAATGTGAGCTATTGGTAATTTTGAGTTGTTCACTGTGACTACCATATGTCTTCCCTTGTACTCCGACAAATCCTATAGCTTTTCTTTATCACCCGTCATATGATTTGAGCAGCCTGAGTCAATGATCCAATCCTTCTCATAATCAATTTGTTCAGACGTTGTTGCTATAAAAGCTGATTCTCCTATTGCAGTAAAAAATGCCTGAGCGTCCCACTCATCTTCGCTTTTGGAAGTAGCAGCATTACTTTCCACAAGCCCTTTTTTCGACCAACAATCTTTTGCCATGTGACCCTTCTTTCTGCAATTGTAGCACTTCCCTTCAAATTTTTTCCTGGTGCCAGGATTCTTCAAATCTTCCTCAACATGAGCGCTCCTTTCACCTTGACTACTTTTTGTCTTGTCCTCATTCTTTTTAGTTCTTCTGACGGTGTGCTGCTTGGAATTCCACCTGCCTTTGTGGGCATAAAGCGTTTCCTCTTCACCCTTGAGTGAAACTCCTCCCATTTGTTTAGCCAAGGCTTCTTGACCAACAAGCAAATTCTCAAACTCAACAAGTGATGGTTGATTTTGCCATCCCTGTACAGCAGCAACAAAACCTCTGAATTCTGGTCTCAAACCATGGATGATTATTCTCTTCATCCTGGTTTCACCGATTGGGGCTTCTAGATCCAACTCGGAAATTTCCCGGCATAACGTCTTCACCTTGTGAAAGTACTGAGCGATCGTCAAGTCACGTTGTGCTACCGACAACAACTCGCTTTCTAAAAGTTGGAGCATTGTGTCATTCTTCTTTGAGAACAGCTTGGTGAACGTATTCCAAGCTTCGTAAGGGGTTTTGGCATCTCGAATGTGCTCTAGCACATCTTCTTCGATCATTGTCTTCAAAGCAAACATCGCTTTGCCCGCTTTTATCTTCCATTTCCGCAGTATACCATTCGCATCCTCAGCCTTCGGTTGAGTAATTTCGCTTCCGTTCACAACCTCCCACAAGTCTTGATCTTGCATGTACGACATCATGCATGTTGACCAAGTATTGTAATTTTGGTTGTTGACCTTTTTTATTCCGCCAATGACTTGAAGATCACCCATTTCACTCTCTCTTTTCCTCACGTGTTTGACTCTTAAACACTCTCTGAAATCCCTCTTCAACCTGGCTCTGATACCAAATGTTGAAACCACTTTATAAAAGAGACACACAGAGGAGGAAAGAAAATAATTTTATTAATATGGTGATATTTTTAAACTTCACCTGATACAAGCCTTTTATAGGCAAAACCATCAACAGAAATAGAAATACTAAAAAATAGGAATAGAAAGATAACCAGTCACTCTAAACGTGCTGCAAAGACCTCCCTAAGACTCGGACAATTCCTAATTTATTGAAAAACTAAACACAGGCATATTTTTGACACAAAAACAAACTTGACTTGTTCAATACATCCTCTCAGTCACATGCTAATGTTGATAACTTTAACAGTTTCTTAATTAGGAGCATATAGTCCGTCGATCCCTTCAACTTTTGTTAATAATAGATTTCCAAGTAACTGAGACATGGCATTACTAACCTCTCTTCTTAGTCTTCTTCTTTTGTTGAAAGTTAAACTTGATTTAAAAACTTTATAAATATTATAATTATATTTAGTCTCTAAAGTTTAAGAAAGAATATTTTATTTTGAATGATTATTTTAGTTTCTATTTTTGAGTTACAAATCTTAGAAGGTTTCTATATTTTATTATTAGGAGTTTCTATTTTATTGAGTGTGAATATCTATAAATAAGGTTATATAATATTTAAACAAAAGAGAGAGTGGTGGAATACAATAAATTTTAATTCTCCAAAATTTTATCTTCTTTATAATTGTTTATGTTTCTCTATCAACCCTATTATTTAAAAAAAAATGGGTATTAAAAGCCATACGAAAAAATGAAAAGTGGGATATATGTGTTTCAAATCCCTTAACTCAACAAAAACAATTACAACAATTGGAATATCAAGATAAACGCTTTGCTTGGTTTACAAGATGCATGGGGGTTTGTAGAGAAAGACTACAAAGAGCCACAAGATGAAACCACTCTATCCTTAAATCAAAGGGATTTTTCAAAATAAATGATGAAGAGAGACAAGAAAGCTTTCATCATTATCTATCAAGCAATGGATGAAGGCTCTTTTGAGAAGATTTCAAGTGCAATCACCTCCAAGGAACTCTAAGAGATATTACAAGATGCATACAAGGAAGTTGATAAGGTATGAAAAGTTTGTCTTCAAACTCTTAGAAGAGAATTCGAAGGTTTAAATATAAAATAATTAGAAGCAATCTCCAATTATTTTTCTAAAGTATTGTCTACTATGAATTTATTAAAAAGAAATGGTGAGAGTTTAAATAATACTCGTGCAATTACAAAAAGATACTTCAACTAGATTTGAAGTTTGATTATATTGTTGTGGTTGTTGAAGAATCTAAAGATTTAGATTCTATGACCATTGATCAACTTATTAGATCGTTGCAAGCCTATGAAGAGATATTAAAAAGGCATAATCAAGAAAAATTAGAACAAGTTCTTCAGAAAAACTTTCATTAAAAGACATTGAAGAAAATTTTAATGAAAGGAGTCAAAATAATTGTGGGCATGATCATGGATGTGACTAAGGCAATAGAAGAAGAGGTAGTTTCAATTCATCAAAAAGGGAAAAAAAAACCCAAACTCATATTCCTCAAGAGATCATGGAAGATGACCAACTCGAGGCAAAGTAAAAGAGGAATGTGAGTATTTAGCTAGATTGGCAATTCTGGACAAAATTCCTAAGTGTCTCATAATTCAGTTTTTTTCCAAATCCTTCTTTGCATTACTTGCCTAATGAAGGTCAAGTTGTTATATTTTCTAAGAGACTAAGGTATGTGGTTAAGGTTGGAGTTTGAGGAAATTGAATCAACCATGTTTTTTTTTCTTGAAATATTTATTATTTTTTTTAGGAGTTAGGGAGGCTTATGAAGCATTTTTTCTTTTTCTTTTTACTAAGTGTTTAATTATCTTGTTCTAGGATCAATCCAGCTTTAGGTTAAATCAATCTTGGTTGCACTTTCTCGATATTATTTCATCTATTAGATTAAGGGTTTCTTTCAACTTTAAAAACTAAAAAAAAAAAAATAGCTTCTAAAAATAGAGAGAAAAATGTAAGGTTGCCCCTTATACTCTCTTGTCTTACTAAATTGAGGGTGTTTTATTGTCGAGAAAATCTCATTTTGTTCCCTAATTTTCAGACAGTTTTCCAACAAGTTTTCTTGAGAAAAAAAATGGTTTGATTCTTTCATTCATTCATCTCTCAAATTTTAATCTATTTGGGTTTGAGTGAAAACCCATTTTCTTCTTGATTGAGCTTCAAGAAGAGGCCGAGATCAAGCTCTGTGGATGCTAAGTATGTCTTGAAAGATGAAGGTATACAACTTAAGTGAGATGCTGATCAAGTAGTCTGTGAAGGATTAAAGGATTTGACCTAGCTAAATCCTTGTACACATTGCTTGTTCTTTATAATGGAATTTTTTATCGATGGCATGGTTTTTTATCTCTTCATAGATTTTCCACATAAATTCTAGTGTCACCGTCTCTCTTTTTCTCATTTTACTCCTTGATTTATTTTCAGTTTTAGTTTTCATTTATACTTGGGTATATAAGTTGAATGGAAGAACAATGGGTTGAAATAAGTGTAATTTTCTATAGATATCCTATATATATAATGAACCGTGTTATTGAGATTTGGTAGATATTGATTATATTGATTATTTTCTATATATATTGATTATTTTGATATAGATATTTGGTAGAAATTGACATTTGTGTTATTGAGAAATTATTGTTATGAACTGTGTTGGGGAGTATTGAAGCATGCACATGTGACTTGCATTTGAAAATTGTTGGAAGAGTGTTGTTTGTCACAAGATGCTTCAAATGACCCTTCCCATGGGCTTATGTAGAGCCCAGGAAGAAAGACATTTGCACCATAGAGATGGGGAAGGACTTTAAAAAGGAGATCAAGAGGCAGTTCTACCCTGATGATGTGGCTTACCTAGCTAGGAAAAATATGAGGCGTCTCAAGCACATAGGCTCGATATGCGACTATGTCAAGGAATTTTCTTCACTCATGCTTGAGATTCCTAACATGACTGAGGAGGAGGAGTTCCTATTCAACTTCATGGATAACCTGCAATGGTGGGTTAAGTAGGAATTAAGGCACCGAGGCGTTCAAGACTTAGCCACTGCTATGGCAGTAGCAGAGTCTTTAACAGATTAAAAGAGGGAATACTCCTTCAAGGTTGAGTCTTTGGAGGATAACCACGCCACGGGTGGAGGAGATGAGGTTTCAAGGGACCATAATGCTCCTAGAATGGGATTAGGCAAGATGCCTATCGTCCAGGAAGGAAAGGGTAAGGCAAAAAGGAAGGAGTTTACGCCTAAAATAAAATGCTTCCTATGTGATGGTCCATATTGGGCACGGGATTGTCCAAAGAGGAAGGCACTCAGCGCCATGATTGAGGAGAGGGAACAGAAAGATGAAGCACATATGAGCTCGATGTAACTACTAGGTGCCCTCCAAGTCAACCCAAAGCCTAGTACGCCTAAGACATCCTTACTATCAGGGGTGCAAGTAAATGAGGTAAAAGGGGAACAAGCTGAGGTAACCCACTCACACATGGACAAGGTCACCAAAGGAAAGGTGAACTTGATGGGCAAGATATAGCAGCACTCCAAACATCGAAAGTGCAGGGGGTTTGTATCCATTCGAGGCCTCAAGGAAAAATGAGGTGGAAAATATCCTGGTTGAACTGGTTACCAGTAGACAAGGGGTCCCTCCTGTGTTAGAGTATCTAGTCCGATGGAAATGACTACCTAAAAGACAGGTAAGCTAGGAACATGTGGATGCCTTGAGAAGGTTCTGGAGACACATCGAGAGGTTTTAAGAAAAGGCAACGACAGGAACGTTGACAGCATAGGTGGAGGAGAGTGTCACAAGATGCTTCAAATAACCCTCCCCATAGGCTTATGTAGAGACTAAGAAGCTTCTGGAGACTGCTACACTTAGACATTGGAGAGAAGAGTGTGGAAGGTTCTAGAGATGCCTAGAGAAGTCCACACATCTCTACACTATGGTGGAAGGCATGAGAGGAGTCCAAGGCCTTCTAGAGAATTCTAGAGATCTCTTGTATATTCTTGTACATAGGCTTGTACATAGAATGGTGTAGGGTGTTCTAAAATATTCTTGATTTGTAAGGAACCCTCCAAGGTTCCAAAGAGTTCCATTGGTGCCTATAAATAGGCTAAGTCCTCATTTGGCCAAGGCACCACCCAAAAACCACCAAAATCACTTCCTAGCCAAGCAAGTGAGTTCCCAAAGCACTTGTAAAGCTTCTTTTGAGAAATAAAAGCTTCCATTATTTAAGAGTTTCCTAGTACAAGTCGTGAGCATCTTAGCCTAACAAGTTAAGCATTGAGAGTAAGGCTGACTTAGCAAGATCAAGTGTCTTGACTTGTCTAAGTGCTGCACGAGCTTAGGAAAAAACTAAGTCCATGACATGTTGCATTCATACTTGCATGTGACTTTTAATATTTGTTGAAATGCACTTAAAGAGAAGAAAAATTGTGAGAAATTTTATGATTAGATAATGTGTTAGGGATCCTTTTGAATTGATTTAAAAAACACCTATTCACCCCACCCCCTACCCCCTCTAGGTGTAGTTTATCATTGAGATTCACTTTTAGGGAAGGTATGATAAATCCTAAATTTAATGTTAAAATTGCAACAAATATGGTCATTATACTTATGAATGTAGAACTTCCATTAACAATTTGGAAGGATAAACCAACTATGTTGAAAAGAAAGATCAAGAAGAACATAGAATATTGTTAGCATATAAAAAAGAAAGTAAAGAGAAAAACATATGGTATCTTGACACTAGAGCAAGCAATCACATGTATGGCTTCAAAAACATGTTTGTTCATATAGTGGTCATGTTACTTTTGGAGATGCATCCAAAATTCTAGTCAAAGGGAAAGGTAAAATCCTAATTCTTTTAAAAAATGGAAATAATCAATTTATCTCAAATGTTTTACTATGTGCCCAACATGAAATAATATATTAAGTTTGAGTCAACTCTTAGAAAAAATCTATGATGTTCATATGAAAAATTAAGGTCTCTGAATAAAAGATCAATATGTCAATTTAATTGATAATATGCCTATGATAAGAAATAGAATGTTGTTGTTAAACATTCAAAATGTTGTAAAATGTCTAAAATCTTACATAAATGATTCCTCTTGGATTTGACACTTAAGATTTGAACATCTTAATTTTGGAGGATTGAAATTATTGAACAAGGAAAATATAGTGAGAGAATTGTTTTCTATAGATCATTAAGATCAATTATGTGAATGATGCCTACTTGGAAAACATTTCGAAATAATTTTCCAAAAGAAAACAATTACAAGAGCAAAGAAGTCTCTAGAGTTTATTCATGTGGATGTATGTAGTGTTAGGATTAAAACACTCTAATCTTATTTTCTGAAAGCAATAATAAACTCCTGCAAAAAATAAAGCATAAAAACACACGAAATTTATAGTGGTTCACTCTCAATTTGAGAGTTACATCCCTTGTAGCTGCTGTAGATTTTCATTATGATGAAAAGAGAGTACAAGAGAATCCTAAAACACTTCACCATCTAGGTTTTTCTCTCTACGTTTTTCTATTTCTTTCAACACCCTAAAAGAAATAAAACTCTCTCTAGGTTGGCTACCCTAAACATAATATAAATAAGATAACCAAATGAAACATGTAAAATCCCTAAAATACCCAAACTTAAAATACCATTACTATTGGGATAATAATTAGGCTCCACACGCCTTAACAATCTCCCGCTTGGAGATTAATCCATCATCAACTATCTTCACCTGTAATGGCTACGACTTCTCTATCTCAACTAAGAAGTCCAATTGAAATTGTGCACAACTCTAGTTTCTCAATCATTGTGGTCTTTGTCAACATATCAACTGGATTTCAATTCCCCTAAATCTTCTCGAGTGTTAAAATTGTATCTTCCAAAGCTAATCTTATGAAGTGATACTAAACCTGTATGTGTTTTGTCCTAACATGATAAATAGGATTCTTTGCTAGATGGATGGCACTCTGATTGTCACAATGTAACACATTTCGCTTATACTTGTGACCCAATTCTTCCAAGGAAGACTACAACCACATTAGGTCTTTGCTAGCCTCTGTCATTGCAACATACTCTGCCTTAATAGTAGAAAGTGCAACTATCTTCTACAACTTTGATACCCAATTGACTGTAGTACCACTTAGAGTATAATCATATCCTATAGTAATTTTTCTGCTATCTATATCACCAGCCATATCAATATCTACATACCCCTACAAACCTGAATCTAACTTCCTAAAACACAAAGTCGACTCTATAGTGCCTCTCAAATACCTGAGAATCCACTTCACCCCCTCCTAGTGTTATTTTCCCAAATTACTCATATATATACTCACAACTCCCACTGCATGTGCTATATCCAATCCAGTACAAACCATAGCATACATAAGACCACTAATACATAAGACACTTTTGCCATCTAAACCCGTTCTTGTTCAATTGAGGGCGGCTAATCTTTAGATAGTCGGAAGTGACTAGCTAAAGGGGTACTCACAAGCTTCACTCCAACTATATTGAATATGGTAAGGATCAAACCTTCTTCACATACTCTTCCTGCGATAGTTTCAAGACCTCTTTATCCCTAGTAATCCTCATTCTAAGGATTTATTTTACAACACATAAATCCTTCGTTGCAAACTCATCCGATAACTTCTTTTTTGTTTGTCAATCTCATGTATGCTAGCCCCAAAATCCACATATCATCAACATATAATAATAAAATAGTATGAGAGCCATGAAACCTCTTGATATGGCAACAATGATCTACTTGACACCTCAAAAAACCATTATTGCTCATGAAGTTGTTGAACTTCTTATACCATTGTCTTGGAGCCTTTTTCAAGTCATATAGGCTCTTTTGTAGCTTACACGCCATTTTATTTTTTCCCTAAACCTGAAACCCTTGTAGCTTATGCATGTAAATTTCTTATTCTAAATCACCATGAAGAAATGTCATTTTTACATCCATCTACTAAAGTGCAGATCTTTTTTTATCATTAACCCAAGTACTGTTCTGATAATGGTTAGTTTGACCATTAGAGAGAAAATCTCTGTATAATCAATGCCTTCCTTTTGCTGAAAGTCTTTTACTACAAGTCTTGCTTTGTATCTCTTGCTACCATCATGTTCTTCCTTTATTCGATATACCCATTTATTTTGCAAATCTTTTTTCCCTTTTAGTAGTTCTGCCAATAGCCATGTTTGATTAGACATCAACGAATCCATGAAGTTGGCTACCCTAAAAAAAAAACCACCCTCTTGGTCTCTCCAAGAAGTATAAGTGATTTTGATTTTATTTTTTAATTTGATGAGTATTCATCCTGCTTTTAGGATTGGCTATCTAGATACATTCAAGATTGTGGAAAGAGCATTATACCCCCTACTAAGAATCATTAATTTTGTTGATAGGAATCATTAAATCCATTATATATATAAAGACAACCAAATAATGATATTTGATTATTTCTTCAACCTTACAACATGATGTTTCTTATGAATTCTTTTTATCATTCATAGAGATTTATCATATATAAACAGAAAACATCTCTTATCTCATTCACTTCTCGATACATTCTAAAACAAATTGTTGCCTTGTGATGTATATGTTGTTGATAAGAAACCCCCCTTATCTCTCTCTCTCATCTTCATTCAAATTAAGCAAAGACACCACCTGCTGTTCTGAAAATGCCACCACCTGCGGTGACATTGGAGGCATTCAATTCCAAGTTCAAGTCCAAGTTTAATGAATCATATTCTATGTTTGCTAAACATTTGATATATTCTCTACCTTCATTTATTTATTTATTGATATCTAGATTATACTCACAGGATGCCTCCAAAAATGGTAGCTTGTATTGTACTTGAGTCTTTATCAATCCTAGAGAAGATGCACTTGAGAGGGTATTTGGGCAGAAAGGCTCTCCACTCGCATGCATAGGAGCCTTTTGCAGTTCTATTAAGTCAATTATAAAATCAAGGCCAAAATAGGTCTGGAGCTAAAAATCAAATGGTGAGTTGTGAAGGAATTCTTTGGCAAGCCTGTGCATAACACATTCCATGTGTTAGAAGTAGGTTGGCTAATATAAATTACAACAAAAATTTTTGGCATGCCCAATGAGACCTCTAAGTCTACTCATGCTTTGAGACCCCAAACAAAGAATAATGGGTTGCAAGAAAATAAAGATGATCGATGCAAAAATCAACACCTTCATATGGATCTCTGCTGCAATGAGATCCATGATGTGAAATTATTGTGATGAGAACCTTAGAAATAATGCGTTGGAATTTTTTTATTAGAAAATATTTGGAGACATCTCTACATTGGTGAATTAATGATGAGTGAATTAATTGAGGTAAAGTCACAGATAAGAAATAGCCCTGGTGGCGGTCCACTGTGGCAGCAAGTGGGAGCCACAATCCTATTCTTGTGCAGCCTGTTTCAGCTGCAAGAAAAAGCAATTACCTAGTGCGCTGCTGGATGTGTAGCTGAGAATAACCAGCCATTAAGGACCTTACGTAGGCCACCTGTTTGTAAAAAAATCAGCTTAACCAGGTGTTTTAACAGGGTTGTTACAGGTAAGGATTAAAAAATTCAGATATATATATCCACGATATATCCAATATTCGTGGATACAAATACAAAATTTGTTAAGATATATCCATCAACTCATATTTTTGGATATTTTATCAATTTTTAGATTTTTTCGTGTTTCAATCCTTATTTCACCGATATTTTAATAGTGATTTTTCGTTTTCTTTATTATTAAATAAATAAATTATAATTATTTTATTTTTATATTTGATTTAATTTATTACTAAAAATATAAAAACATAATTTTCTTAATAGGCTTTTTTTTATATATAATCTATATATTTATTAAATATAATAAATATAAATATTTAAAAAAATTATATATATATATATATATTATTATTTATTTGATATCATTGAATGCATTTAAATTAAATTTGATCATAATTTTAATATTAAATATATTTTAAAATTAGACATATTATCATAATAATATTGTAAAATAATCTATAATATAACTTAATAATAAATAAACATTTATAAAATTTATATTTTTTATCAATATAGAGGATATTATTATCAAATATGAAAAATTATATATATTAAAAAAAATAATTTTAAAATATCTATTTTTATTTCTTATATAATTTTTTTAGAATTTTTTTTAATATTTTCATCATTTTTATTAATTTTAACAACCGATATTTTATATCAAAATATTCGTTGATACATCCATAAAACCAAAATACTGATATATCCGTGATTATCAATATTTTCATATTTGATTATAAGGACACTTAAAAAGATCAAAGGGAAAGATATGGGCAGTTGCTTAGTAGCTAGCTTAATGTTGGGTGGTTATCTGCAACCTTCAACCAAAACCTAAAAGACTTGAACAATTAAGAATTCTCTACTTTGTTTTTTTTTTTCTCCTTTGCACAAGTCTTTCTTAAGAAGTCACTTAGAAGCAACAAAACAAAAAGGATTGTTAGTTGATCATAGCACGTAAAATAGATTCTATTATATAATTGAAGTTGCATACTCATTTCTATTGAACGAAATCTTTGAATTCCGTGGTGAATATTTGATGGTTAAATGAATAGAAAATGTACCTACATAACTTCTTGAAAATATTTTTGGTGAAACTATGAAAATATGTTCATAGAAACATTGTTTTAAAATACATGATTAGTTATCAAAATTTTGAAATATAAGGATTCAGATATGATGGAATATGAATTCCTTGTTGTGATATGTTACTTATTCTTGTGGCAACATGAATTAAAGTTGTTTCTTAACTCTAAATTGCAATATGAGCAATATGGAAGTTGAAAGGGCCCTCACGACTTAAAAACACGTAAGGTTAAGAGGAACTCATGCATATATATCACCAGGAACTTTATCTCCTATCGCATGCAAGATATTACAATCACTCCTCAATGCAAACACAAACGTCCTCGTTGTGTCCCACAATCCTTGGGATTGTGGAGCCAAATAGACAG
This sequence comes from Vitis amurensis, assembly GCA_037355405.1. NCBI lineage: Eukaryota > Viridiplantae > Streptophyta > Magnoliopsida > Vitales > Vitaceae > Vitis > Vitis amurensis. Next base: position 30,389 of record JBAPGN010002630.1, read on the forward strand.
ACGTCCTTCACCAGGTCAAACAAATTCCCACACTAGGGTTGGAGATTGACTTTGATACAATTTATTACTACCTATACCCAACCACCCCCACATCGAGGTTTAAGATTGACTTTGATATCATTTATAACTACCTATACCCAATTGTATAGATATTGTTTGTTTTGAACATAAAGAGGTTCTTGTGACTTTAAAATACGTCTACAAAATTAAGAGGAGTTCATACATATATAATGTAAGAAACTTTTTTCCTTATCCAATATGGAACATCACAACACTGGTATTTAATATATTACACTTCTTTAAAAACGGGAGAGATGGGGGCCCTTTCTATTGTTTTAAAAACACCCAGGGAAGTTGTTTATTTGGTTTTCTTTCATTCCTTTTGAAATGGGGGGACCCCTTCCCACTAAGGCTGAGATGCGTGGACATGTGGCTGTGGAGCTGGCTTGCCATGGTGGTGGGTGGATGGTGATGCCATCCTCCAAGGACGCACAGTGGAGTGGATAGTGGTAGGGCAAGGGGAGAAAAACAGAGGAACGTTTCCAGGAAGAAAGGGGATTTTTTTTAGGGGGGACGACAGGTTGCTGGAAGGGTAGAGGAGCCATCCTTCGTCTGAGGAGTGCTTCCCAGGTATGATCACTATACTATATTGTCTTTTCATTTTCATATGGTTTGGTTTCCATTCTCAGCCATTTTTTTTCTGGATATCATTTTGTTGCTTTGACGTGGATATTTGTCATGGTTGTATCCAGTTCAGGGCTATCATGAGTCACATGTTCTGTATTTGTTTGATCCTCATAGTTCGTCTTGGTTATTGTCTTGATTGTTACCCTTGTATTTGTGCCATGCTTGGTGGTTGGTTTGGTTTGGGATTCGATAGAAGAAGATAGGACTATGTTCATGACTATTGCTGCTGCTGTGGCTGCTCAATGCCGATGGTTTTACTCTTCATGCGCGCATGGTTTCTCTTGGACGTCTCATCTCCCAAGCTCGCCATTTCACCTCCCCTAACCTACACCACTCCTCCCATCAACTCACAGCTCGTGTTCTTACACCATGCGCGATCTCAGACATTCATCCATTAGCTTGCATTAAAGCTCTAGATTCACTCATTCGCGCGCATGGAATCATGCAAAGTCTAGCCATAGTTCCTATACCCACTTCCCTCTCTTCATGCCCATTGCCAATAGCTCACTTCTCCACCATATTTGCTCACCTTTCTCACTAATACCCACACCATCCCATGCCCTCATGTATGTCGCCACCCTCCCATGCATAACCATCCCCCACTTATCCATTTTTTTTTTCACCACCACATTTTCTCTCTCTACACCACATATTCTCCATGCATACCCATTTCTCATTCCACTTCTCCCACTCATTCCACAGTTCCTCTCCCCATGAATCTCTTTCTTGCCCTCTCTCTTGAACATATGACCCATATGCATGATCGTTTGGACGCATGCATGTCCTTCTTGGAAGACACGGATAGGTTTGGCCTCAACCTAGAGTTTTTCTTTTAAAAAAAGGGTGAAACCTTTCTTTGATCTTCATGGCTAATATTCTGGGCAGTGGGTCTTGTTGGTGGGCTCCCAAGGCATTGACTTGTGGGCTTAAGTAGGTTCATGTGGGCCTTAAGCCCTTTTCTTTTAGTTTGGGCCGGATGGGTAATGCTTGTTTGGGCCTCCTAGGTTGGGCTTTTGCTGAAGCTGAAGGTTATTTAGTACTTTTTTTTATGGGCTTAAGTTGGAGCCCAGGCCCAGTATGTGTTGATGAAAGGCCTCTTGTTTGGTTTACCCACCTTAAGTTGGCCCATGCCCATTCCAAGCCCATGCTCACTTCAAGTTGATTTGTTCACCCACCTTAAGTTGACCCATGCCCATTCCAAGCCCATGCTCACTTCAAGTTGATTTGTTCACCCACCATAAGTTGGCCCATGCCCATTCCAAGCCCATGCCCACTTCAAGTTGATTTGTGGGTAGACCCACTTCAAGTTGATTTGTTTACCCACCTTAAGTTAGCCCATGCCCATTCCAAGCTCATACCCACCTCAAGTTAGCCCTTTTGTTTTCAATTTGCATGATTTATCTTCCTAAAAACATTAATTCCTCAATAAATTTTAATTCCAATTTTTGAAATTTTAATTCTCACACCAATTTATTTAATCATTATTAATTTATTTATTTAATTATTCGTTCATTTTTAAAATTTAATCTTTAAATAATCTTTCAAAATTGGGTTTTCTAAATTAAATTCCAATTTCCGAAATTTTAATTCTCACATCAATTTATTTAATCATCATTATTTTATTTATTTATTTATTTATTTATTTTTAAAATTCAACCTTTAAATAATCTCTCAAAATTCTGATTTCTAAATTTAAATTCTGATTTCCGAAATTTTTAATTCCCATATCGATTTATTTAATCATTATTATTTTATTTATTTGTTTATTTTTGAAACTTAATCGTTAAATAATTATTTAGGATTCCAATTTTCGAAACTTAACTTCCAAAATTCCCATTCTTAAATTCAATTCCCAATGCTCCAATTTCCAAGTAATTTTCGAGACCCCAATTTTCAAACAAACTTAAAAAAAGCCTAGTTTTCACCCGAACAGTTTTAATTCCATCCCGGTTCTCTAATAATCTGTTGATCCTCTTGGTTTTACATAAACATGAATGTCGTTTTTCATAATTCCATAATAACGAAATTTGTGAGGTTAGTTCGTGTCAGATAGATCAGGCTATGGTGGGGACCCCATATTATTTGGTGTTTCCTTTGGGAGCCCATTTGGTTGAATAGTGATATACGATGATTTTGTACTCGATTTAGTGGTACTTGAACTATGTTTTGTATTCATTAATTGTGCATTAATCCCTTTCCTTGACAGCGCATTGTGTTTTATGGCTCAGGTACGCATTCATTCCCATTTTGGTCATTTTCTATGCATGTTTTGATTCCCATATATGCATGATCGATTTGAGCACCCATTGATTTACTTATTGATTGCCACGTTAGTTTCATTTTATTAGTAGAGACCCGATTTTAGGGACTTAGAGGGGTGCTACGGTCTTTACCGTACCTTCCTAATAAGTAATCTGACCCTCGAACCCAATCCGGTTTTTCACGAATCACCTTTTCCAAAATAAGGAGTCGCACTTAGGGTATCTTTCTTATTTTGTTTACCCTTTAAAAAATAAAACAAAAATAAGTGGCGACTCCAAGTCATTTTTCAAACAATAAAATCATTTTCAAAAATAAAATCAAGCTTGCCATCGAGTGGAAAACGCATAAGCCGAAATACGGGGTCCACAATTACGAAATTGGAAGAAAGGGCACCATGAAGGCTAGCCCTATAGATGGATTAATATAAGAGGGGCAATGAACCCTTAAAAGAAAGGGAAAGTATCCTAGATGAAATATCCAAAACATATCCTAAAGATTTCCGTTAGGATTATTAGGGGCATAGACATATAGCATTGGATGGAAGTTCTTAAAAACAAAAAATGATATAGGTATCTAATGATGTGCTAGTATGAATGAAATGTGCAACTTAGAATGATCATCTTACTAGTGATGTTTTAATGAATTGAATTTCTATGTATGAACTGTGTATATTTACTAATTATCTCGCTTAAATTTTGTGTTAAAATTCTTGTCTTTGGAGTTGTTTAGTTCACTCTTTAAATTATTTTTGGATTCAATAAGAGGCACCTAGAGCTAATAAATTACTTGAACCATATATTTTGTTTTTTTTCTTCTTTTGGCAAATGAGTTTATATTTAAAATTATATCATCGGTTTAGGCAATTAATGGTAGTAAGTTTTCATCTAGGAAAGTTGGGAGAGATGAAGGATAAAGGACGTCTTGCTACTATGATATAACATTAAGATTATGTTTGGTTCCCACAAATTTGAGGGAAATATAAGGAAAAGAAAAAAAGTGAAGAAAATTGAAAAATAAATTTAAAATAAATAAATTATTTTTACATACTTTTTCAAACACATTTCACTTATTTTCCTCAATTATATAAAAACTAAATAATTTTTAAATGCATAATTTTTTAACTAATATTAATTATATTTAATTTTCTTTTGTACTTTTTTATAGTTAAACAAATTTCCTTAATATTTGTTTTCTTCCTTTACTATTTTCCGAAAATCAAATAAGTTTAAGGAATAAATTTAGTATGACATGATCGAGAAGAGGAAAAGAAGTAACATTTACAATAAAGATAGAATTCTAGAGTTTAATGTAAAATCAATAATATGAATGATAATTTTTTTTAAAAAAACCGGCACCCGATGGAGCCAATATTACTAATAGAAAAGGCTTGAAAATATATTAACAACTTGGGCAAAGAGGAAAAATAAAATAAAATAAAATGTTGTCAAACTTATCAAGCAGTTGAAGAAGTTAAAACGATTGGAACAATTGAGAATGAAATAATATAAGGCTAGGTATAACTATGGTCTTTTGTACTATAATCAAGACTCTGGATACTCGTTTTGATATTTTTGTTTATTCAGAAAAATCTTTATTTCTTCTGGTCTTTTCATCTATTACTTTTTCATTGTTCAGAAAAAATCATTTTAATTGACATCACTGACTACTCTGATATTAAACATGTAAAATAATATACAAATATAAAAATAATTAATATTTAAAAAGAATAAGATTGAAATTATGCCTGTGTAGAATGGGAGAACTCACCCATATGCAGATAACTTAAAAAATGAAAAAAAAAAAAAAAAACAAAAGAAAGAATAAAACATGCCAACGATCTTTATAGCAACAAACTTAGTCAATTTTAAGTAGTGCTCTTAGCATAAAAAAATATTTTTGAAAAAAAAAATTAGAGTGCATTTAGCAGTATTTTTACTTGAAATATTTTTAGTGAAAGTGGTTTTTTTCGAAATATTTTTAAAAGAATCGTCTATCAACTGTTTCTTTAAAAAAATATTATAAGTGAATTTTGAATACTATAAGTGTTTTTTCATATTTTTAAAAATAATTTTTAAATTTTTTTAAGCACCTATGTTTTTAAAAAACAAATTTCAAGTTAAAAGTGCTTCCTACAATTACTATGAAATGAACGAAACACTTCTGAAAGGTGAATTTCAATTATAGAACACACCTTAGGAGGGAGGGGGGGTTGAATAGGTGTTTTAGACCAATTTAAAGGTCTCCTAACACAAGTTAACAAACCTTACCAACTTTTACAATTTTTTTCTTCTCTTTACAAACACTTAGAAACACAAATTAGAGATCACATGCAATTGTGAATGCAACAACACTCCCTAATAAAAATAAAATCCAATTCACATGCACATGTTCCAACACTCCCCAACAAAAAAAAAAAAAACTTAAAAACAATTTCTGATTAATAACAAGAGCAAGATATCTCAATATCCCTATGATCAATAACCAGAAACATCATAAACGACAACTCATATCTAGTTTACTTCAACATTTACAAAACATAGATACTCATGCTTTGAGACCCCAAAGAATAATGGGTTGCAATAAAATAAAGATGATCGATGCAAAAATCAACACCTTCATATGGATCTCTGCTGCAATGAGACCTATCATGGAAAGAATCGATAATTTGTAATGCCTTAGCAATTATTAAAGTGTAGTAATTTTACTTAGTTCACATGATGTGAAATTATTATGATGAGAACCTTAGAAATAATGCGTTGGATTTTATTTTTATTTTTTTGAGAAAATATTTGGAGACATCTCTACCTTGGTCATGAATTAATGGGGGTAAAGTCACAAATAAGAAATAGCCCTGGTGGTGGTCCATTGTGGCAGCAAGTGGGAGCCACAATCCTATTTTTGTGCTGTAACGACCCGCTCCCAACCATGTAGATATTGTCCGCTTTGGGCCCAAGGGGGCCCTCACGGCTTTAAAACGCGTCTACTTGGTTAAGATGAGCTTCTACATATATATAGCGTCAGGAACATTCTCCCCTATCCGATGTGGGACATCACAAACACCCTCCCCATGCAGACACAATGTCCTCGTTGTGTCCCATGGGATTACGGGGCCAAACAAACCCCCACACTAGGGTCGGGGATCGACTTTGATACCATTTGTAACGACCCGCTCCCAACCATGTAGATATTGTTCGCTTTGGGCCCAAGGGGGCCCTCACGGCTTTAAAAAGCGTCTACTTGGTTAAGAGGAGCTTATATATATATATATATATATATATATATATATATATATACAGCGCCAGGAACATTCTCCCTTATCCGATGTGGAACATCACATGTGCAACCTGTTTTAGCTGCAAGAAAAAGCAAGTACCTAAGTGCGTTGCTGGATGTGTAGCTGAGAATAACCAGCCATTAAGGACCTTATGCAGCTGTAGTAGTGGCCACCTGTTTGTAAAAAAAATTAGCTTAACCAGGTGTTTTAATAGGGTTGTTATAGGGGACACTTAAAAGATCAGAGGGAAAGACATGGGCAGCTGCTTAAAGTCAACTAGTAGCTAGCTTAATGTTGGGTGGTTATCTGCAACCTTCAACCAAAACCTAAAAGACTTTCAACAATTAAGAATTCTCTACTTCTTGGTTTTTTTTTTTCTCCTCTACACAAGTCTTCCTAGAATTTACAAAGGGCATTGGCATATAAACTATATATATATATATATATATGAAATAAGGAAAAGGAGGTAGAAGAACAAAATGATTAGCAATATAAGGAAAATGAGTTTATGGATACCTAAACTCTTGTATCTCACAATTCAGTTCTAGCTTGCCATTGTTGAGAAGTTCAGTGTCATGCCTTAAAACCCATTCTAAGGGCATAACGATCATTTCACACCTCAAGCCCGAAGGCTCAAAGTGAAAATGACACAAAACATTTATCTTATAATGAGAAATTTCCAATTACCAAATTCTTATTCAAAGTAGTAGAACAAAATTTTTAAAAATCTCAAAGTATGAACTTTAAAACTAATACATCAACAAAAGTGTTATTGCCCAAATAACTCAAACTCAAATAGTTCAACAAGGATTAAATTTTAACATCTAAATAATGTCAAAAATAAAGTATGAACCAAAATCCTAACAAAAAAAATTCCCAACCTAGCCATCATTCTTCGCTTGGACTACGAGTACTTGAAAAATTATCAACGAAGAGACATGAACTAAAAGCCCAATAGGGAACATCAATACAATCTCATGAATAGCATATTTTTAATTATAATTACAAATAGGAGATACATCATATAATTATTTTCATAAAAACTTTTGAGTTAAACATGCTAATGCATTTAAAACTTTTCAACAAAACTCTCTCATATCCATTTCAAAACAAATTTCTCATCAAAACTAAATCAAATATATTTAAAATATCTTTACTCTGATTATCGAATAACAAATGGTATCCAATTAAATGAGACTTCACAAATGAGTTGTTAATCTCAAATTTGTTCATTTTAAAATAAAATAAAAAACTAAATATTAATAATTATAACATGTTGACTAGGGTCATATGGTCAACTATTATAACATGTTGACTAGAGCCATATGGTCAACTATTATAACATGTTGATTATGGCCAAAAATGTTAACAATTATAACCCATCGACTAAGGCCATATAAACTAGAGTCAAAATTTTATTTTATTAATTCAAACTTACAAAACAAAACATTATATCTCTGTAATTTTATTTTTGATAAATAAAGAAAATGCTCAAACATATTTTTCATACCAAACATATATTTGATCCATGCATAAAAATAAAAATAATATTTTTACACATTTCAAAAGATCATATAAAAATAAAACTATTTCATTTTACAAAGTTTGCATTAATTTCCCTTACCTTAAGGAAACACTCAAAAATCTTGAAGAATCTACTCTTTACCTAATATAATATCATATACAACATTTATTATTGATTATTTAGCTAAAATTACAAATTTGACAATTCTAAAAATATTCTATTTAGTATTAGTGATCCTAGTTAATTTCCTATGTTAATATTATTATCACTAATAATATTTCTAACTTACTAAACAATAATAAATTAATTTAGTGAGTTTCCAAATTTTTTTATAAAATTCATATTCTTTCCTTGTCCTAACTATTTATTTATTTATATACTTAAATTAAATTAAAACTTATACAAAAAATTATTATTATTATTATTCCCATCCCACTGTCACTTAACCACACTTCCATCCCACACCCATTATATATATTATCATTACTTTCAAAGAGCTGTCACACCACTACTCCAAGCCACCAACCACTGTCACCTTTTTTTTTTTTTCTTAAAACCCTATGCTAAACTACTACACTGCCATACACATCTACTTTAATAACTTTATTATTATTTTTTTTTATACAATTCCAGAAATCACCCAATACAATGAAATCATATCATTTTTTTTTCTTCCTAATATTTTTCAATCCCTTAAGCCACATATAATCATATATTTATTTATTCATTTAATTTTTAAAATTCTATTGCTTAAATCTATTCATCTAATTTTTTTTTTAATTTCCCTATTTTAATCAATGAAACAACCTATATTCATAATTTCAATATTTTGACCTAAAATTTTTAAATAGATTAACCCTAGCTTAAATCGAAATATTCCAAAGAATCCTTATTTTTTTTATTAATTCGAATATTCGAAACTTTCCGATCCTTATTAATAACTCTATTCATATTCACAAATTTTTAATCTTTTTTATCTAAAAATTAATTTAAGAAACCTTAATCTAGATTGAAATCTTTAAAGTATTCAATCTAATTAACAAATATAAAATACTAATTTAAAGATTTAAAATCTTACCTGAAAAAATTGATCTTCAACCCTAAGCCTCAAAAATCTTCAGCCCTATGCTCTTTGATTTTTTTTTTTTTTTTTGTAAAAAGATTTTATGAATAGAAAAGATACGAAAAATCTAATTTATACATAGAGATTTTAAATATGAAAAAAATATTTTTACTCTTATTAAATTAATTTAATTAATTATTTTTTTTCTAAATTATGATTTTACCCCTAAGTTAGGTTTAGGGCATCACATTCAGAGTATCTTTCGTTGTCATACTTTTCTTTTTTTCTTTGGATATAGGTAGTTAATCAAACTTTGATATCTATCCATGTTTAAAACCTAAAGGCTATGTTTGATTCCCGAAAAGTATTAAGGAAAAAAAATTAGGAAAATTGGTTTCCTTATGTTTGGTTTCATTGTGGAAAATACAAAAGAAAATTAAATATAATTAAAATTAGTTAAAATTTTATACATTTTAAAATTATTTAACATTTATATAATGAAGGAAAATAAGTGAAATGAGTTTGAAAAAACATATAAAAATAATTTATTAACTTTAAATCTATTTTTTTTATTTTTCTTCACTTTTATTTCCTTTCATTTTTCATTTTTATTTTCTTTCCCTTAAATTTTTTGAAAACCAAACATAGCCAAAGTGATTTATAGAGCTTCAATTGGAAGTATACAGGAATTTTTTTTCATATTTATTTTTTTTGAATTCTAAATGAATTAAAGATTGTGTAAATTTATGCTTTTATACAAGTTCTCACCACTTTTTTTGAAGAAAGGTTAAGGTAATGACATTTTTTTTTTTGTTTATTTTTTATCTTTGTGTATAAATTTGTGCCATTGTGCAAGTTTACACCATTGGACTTGTGGCTCATATTTTTTTTGTTTAATAATAATAATAACCAAAGTGTGGAAGTCATGACAATGGTACAAAATATATGATCAATGTATTATGGTAAAAAATTTGTGACATAGATACGAGAAAGTAAGCAATGTACAAAAAGATATATGACTAGGTACAAAGTATATGATAAGGGCAAATAGAATATGATTGAAGTACTAAAATACACTTAAATTAGCAACATGACTTAGATATGAAATTTTTGATCAAATTATTAAGGTATAAAAATTGTAATTTAGGTACAAAAAATGTGATTAAGGTACTAAGGTATGAAAAATATCACCTAAGGTATTAAGGTACAAAAAATGCTTTCTAAGTGTAAATAATGTGACTAATGTAGATACAAAAATATAATATAAGTATAAATAATGTGAAAATTTTCTAAAAAATGTGATCAAAGTACAAATAACCAATTTAATTATGAGAAATGTGACTATCGTGTGAAATATGTTGACTAATTTATAATAAGGTACAAAAAAATGTTACCAAGGCATCAAGGCATAAAAATATAATTTAGATACAAATAATGTAACCAATTCTTGTTATATTATGAAACTTGAATCAATCTTGTTGTGCTACACAAGAGATGTTGGGGATTGAGTTTGCAAGAGTTTAAAGTAGCAACACCCTTTGGAATATTTTTTTATTTTATTTTATTGAATGATGAGTTTGCTCCTATTGTATTTTATTACAATATTCTTGAGTATTATGCACTTTATAGATATAGAGATCATATTGATCGCTGAATTACATTAAAAATCTTATTTGTTTTTTTTTTTTTTTTACTCGTATGTGTAATTTGATTAATAGTTACAAAACATGTTATTGACATATAAAAAAATGTGAGTAAGGCTCTAAGGTATAAAAAATATGATCCAAGTATGAATAATGTGATGAAATTATAAAAAATATGACTAAGGTATATTAAGCTACAAAAAATATAACCAAGGTAATAAGGTATAAAAAGTGTGTTCTAAGTATGAATATTAATGTAACTATGATGGAAAGAATATGAACTCAGTACCAAGGTACAAAAAAGTTGACCTAACTATTAACATATTAAAAAGCAACATAAGTATAAAATATGTTATCAAATCATTGAAGTATGAAAATTATTACCTAAATACAACAAATGTTAGTAATAACTAAGATATGAAATGTGTGACTAAAGTATTAAGATACGAATAATACAACTTAAGTACATAAGGCACAACAATATAATTAAGGTATACTGAATGTGATTAAGATAAGTAAGTACAAAAAATTATAAGCATGGAAAATGAGATCGAAGTATGAAAATATATCTATGGAATGAAAGATATGACAATGATATTAAGATATAAAATTTGTAATCTAACAACAAAGAGTATAACCAAAGTTCACAGGTATAGAAAATATAAAAGAATTTATTATTATTTATTTTGATATTTTTCTTAACATATTAATATTTATACAAAATAAATAAAAGAATACTTGTGGACTTGCATTTTTCGCATGTGTCCCCACTCGATGGTGAGGTTCGCCTTTTATTAGGAAAATTTGATTTTTGAAAAGACTTGCAATTTCCATTTATTTTATTTTATTGGAAAACAAAATAAAAAAGAAAACTTTATGTGACTCTTAGAAAAAAGAAAGACAAGTTTGTGAAAACCAAGTTTGGGTCCGGGGGTCAAGTTATCTATTAGGAAAGTACAGTGATGAACTATAGCATCCCTTTAAGCCTTAAAAAAAATAAATCTCTACTAATCAAGTTGGGCAAGTATGGTAATTGGTTGGTTAATCTATGAATACTAAGGAATAGTCAAAGAATGAAAGCAAATCATGCATGATAATGGATAAAATAAATAAATATGATCACATATAAGGCATACCTTACTAGCAAACAAGAGTGTCTTCATGAAAAACAAGATTAGGAAATAAGTACAATAATCACATGTATGTCACAGATTAGGACAAAAACCAATTATTCAATCAGCATATTAATCAAAATCAACAATCAAATGGTGATTGTCTCATATGTCGGGCCCCACCAATGCCCAAGTTATTTTTGTTGAACATAAATAATCTAAATATGCTATAACAATCCTTAAATAGCAAATAGATCATAAGCGGAATTGAAAACAGATTGAAAACGTACCTCCTACCATTGCCATTTTTACAGGTTAATGTTGTGTCTTCTATTTTTTTAGGTTTCAGGTGCTTCTAAACCTTTCTCAACCTCCACTTAGATGGTGTTTTTTAAGACTAAAAGAGATTGAAGGCTTAGGAAACCCTACCCTTTAGTGTTTTGCCCCTTTTTAAAGACTCTCTCCATCATTGAGTCTGCTTCGAGTGTGCACAGAACATGGGGTAGTGATGCGAACGTGGTTCCGAACGTTAATCCTTGTTCCTAACTTGATGGAATGAATGTGGACCACATTCCGAATCACATCTTCGGTTTATTACCGAAGATCCAAGAGAAACAAAATCCCAACATTCTTCCACTTGGTCCATATATTCCATCATTCATCATAGTAGAAACAAAACACATGAATCATGGTGATAGGTCCTCTAAAACCGAGTATTATCATCCATGTATCACAATGCATCATGTCTCTTAAATACTAGCCCATATAACTTAATGAAGAAACCCTATGTTTATTCTAGGTTCAAACATTAATGATATTTCTCAATAAATGAATAAAAGTGTACACAAAGAAAATCGAATATGATAAAACATCACAAATAGAGTTTCATCGAAAATAACATTCGTTCTTACAACGAAAATCACATAAAGGAACCAAGTCCCAATCTATCTACATGATCCTTAAATTTCAATGGTGGCATGCCTTTAGTCAAAGGATCAACAATCATCAATTCAATGCTAACGTGTTCAATAACCACTATTTTCTCTTTAACGTGTTCTCTTATGGCTAAATACTTGATGTTGATGTGCTTGTTTCGACTACTACTTTTGTTGTTCTTAGCCATAAAAACTGTAGCTAAATTGTCACCATATATCTTCAATAGCCTAGAAATTGAATCCACAACTCTAAGCCCAGAAATGAAACTCTTTAACCATACACCATGCGAGGTAGCCTCAAAACAAGACACGAACTTAGCCTCCATAGTGGAAGTTGTAGTCAAAGTTTGCTTTGCACTTCTCCAAGAAACAGCTCCACCGGCTAACATAAAGACATATCCTGAAGTTGATTTTCGCGAATCAATGCAGCCAATGTAGTCTGAATTAGAGTAGCCAATCACTTTCAAATTAACATTCTGTTTATACATAAGCATGTAGTATTTGGTCCTCTGAAAGTACCTCATCACCTTCTTTGTAGCTCTCCAGTGGTCTATACCTGGATTACTCTGATATATTCCTAACATCCCAACAACAAATGCAATGTCAAGTCTTGTATAGACCTGAGCATGCATCAAACTTCAAATAACAGAAGCATAAGGAATGTTCTTCATTTGTTCCAGCTCAAGATCGTTTTTCAGGCACTGGTCCAAATTGAACCTATCGCCCTTCACAATGGGAGCTATACTTGGTGAACAATCCTTCATCCGAAATCTCTCTAAAACCTTGTTGATATAGGTCTCTTGAGACAGACCCAAAAGGCCTCAAAATCTATCTCTATGTATCTTAATGCCAATGACATAAGTCACATCACCCATATTCTTCATGTCAAAGTTTTCAGATAGAAACCGTTTCACCTCATGTAGCAAACCCTTATTAATGGTTGCAAGTAAAATGTCATCCACATACAGAACAACGAAGCAAATCTTACTTTCACCGACTTTCTAATATATACATTAATCCATAATGTTCTCCATGAAACTAAATGAAGAGATAACATTATGAAACTTCAAATACCACTGACGGGATGCTTGTTTCAATCCATATATGGATTTCTTAAGCTTGCATACCAGATGTTCACCACCACTACAAGAAAATCCTTCTGGTTGTTTCATGTAAACCTCTTCCTCTAGATTTCCATTGAGAAAAGTCATTTTCACATCCATTTGTTGCAACTCTAAGTCAAAATGTGCAACTAATGCCATAATGATGCAAAGAGAATTTTTCTTAGATACAGGAGAAAAAGTCTCCTTGTAGTCAATTCCTTCCTTTTGAGTGAATCCTTTAGCAGCGAGTCTTGCTTTATATCTTTCAATGTTGCCCAATAAATCTTTCTTTGTCTTGAAAACCTATTTACATCCAATGGCTTTTGCACCATCATGCAACTCAATAAGATTCCAAACTCCATTAGATGCCATAGAATTCATCTCATATTTCATAGCATCATACCATAAATTTGACTCTTTGCAACTTATGGCTTGTGAAAACGTTTCAGGATCATTTTCGGTTCCAATGTTGTAGTATGATTCTTGCAGATACACAACATAATCACTAGGTATTGATGTTTTTCTTGCTCTGGTAGATCTCCTTAATGTTAAATCAATATTTTCCTAAGGACCATGTTGCTCAACAGGTTGTTCAACAATTTCTGGCGAATCTTGAATAACTTGATCTACTGGATTGTCATTAGCAATTTGTGGAACTTCAATGATTGGTTGTTTATCACCTAGTTGAACTTGAGGGGCATTGTGAATGACAATCAATTTATCACTTGAAGTGGACGGTTGAGCATCAATATGATATTTTTCAGAAACAATGTCCTAAAATCGATCGTTCCCACTAATCAAGTCATTCTCAAGAAACTTAGCATTTCTTGACACCACAATCCTAGTGCTGTAAGATGGACAATAGAATCTATACCCGTTAGACCTTTTGGCATATCCAATGAAATACGCACTAATGGTCCTTGGGTCTAGTTTATTCTCTTGTGGGTTGTAAACTCTTACTTCAGAGGGCATCCCCAAACGCGTATATGTCACAAACTCGATTTCCAACCTTTCCATAATTCAAATGGCGTCTTGTGGACAACCTTTGTTGGAACTCGGTTCAATATATATACTGTCGTTTTAAGAGCTTCAGTCCACAAGGATTCAGGAAGCTTGGAGTTGCTACGCATATTCCTAACCATGTCCATTAATGTTCGGTTTCTTTTTTCAGCTACACCATTCTGGTCTGGGGAACTAGGGATGGTGTATTGAGCAACTATCCCATGCTCTTAAAGAAACTTCGCAAATGGACCAAGTGTTTGTCCATCCTCAATGTATCTACCATAATATTCTTAACCTCTATCCATTCTCACGTTCTTTATTTGCTTTTCGCATTGTTTCTCTACTTCAGCCTTAAAAACTTTAAAAGCACCCAATGCTTCATTCTTGTTATGAAGCAAGTAGATATACATGTATCGTGAGTAATCATCTATGAAGGAGATGAAGTATTTTGGACCATACACGTCCATGTCTGGACAATAAATATTTGACTATATGATCTCTAATATGTTTGTGCTCCTCTTGGCACCCTTCTTAGACTTATTGGTCTGTTTTTCCTTAATGCAATCCATACAAGTGTGAAAATCAGTAAAATCTAAAGTACTGAGTACTCCATCATTTAGTAATCTCTTAATTCTCTATATAGAGATATGTCCCAATATCCGGTGCCATAACATAGAGGAATCTTCATTCATAACACATCGTTTTGTACCAGTGTGAACATGCATAGCGTTATTAGTGGTATCATTTTGCAAATTGATAAAGAAAAGACCATTAGACAATGTATCATTTCCAACAAGATTAGATTTATAAAGCAAACTAAAAGATGTCCATAAAAGCTAAAGGAATAACTCAAAGGTACAACTCTTGAAACTGAAATCAAATTCCTAGAGAAACTTGGAACATAAAATGTCTTTTCTAAATTTAAAATAAAATCACTACTTAAAACTAAACTACATGTTGCAATAGCCTCCACATGTGAACGCATCTTGTTTCCTGAATAAATGCATTGCTCACTTAGCATTGGCTTCCTTAGGTTTCGCATACCCTGCAAAGTACTCGAAACACGGATTGTAGAACCAGAATCAATCCACCATGTGTTATAAATAACATCAACCATTTTAGATTCATAACAAACAAATGAGATTGGTTTACCTTTCTTCTCAAGCTATTTATGGAATTTGGTGCAATCCTTTTTCATGTGTCATTTCTTCTTGCAGAAGAAGCACCTATTGACCTTTTTGATTCCATCTTAGGGCGGTATTTTACCTTTCCCTTTCTTTTTGGCCCAATTCTGATCATTTCCTTCCATTACCATTAATGCACTCTCACCCAATTCCATTTTCAGCCTTCCCTCCTCTTGAACACACATAATCAAAAGCTCATTAATTGACCACTTATCCTTGTGTCTGTTGTAGGAGATTTTAAGGGTCCATGTTGTTGTGGAAAAGTGTTCAAAATAAAGTGCACAAGGAAGGAGTTAGACATTTCAACCTCAAGTGACTTTAGTTGTGCCGCAATATCCCTCATCTACATTATGTGCTCTCGCAAACCTCTCACATTGGTGAGCCTTAAGGATGAAAAATTCATTATCAGCGTACTGGCAAGTGCCTTATCTGAAGTCATAAATTGCTCATCAATAGCCTTCAGTAATGCCTTGACATTGTCATGTTGATCGATAGAACCATGAATACCATAAGAGATTTTGGTCTTTATGAACATCAGATTAAGGCGATTTGATTGCTCCCATTGTTCATAAAGAGCCTTTTCTACTATACTGTTGGTGTCAGTATTGGTTGGCTTGTCTTTCTTGATAGCATAATCAATGTCTATGCCCCCTAAATGAAGGAGAATTCTCTCCTTCCAAACCTTATAGTTATCACCTTTCAATTCAGGGATGACACATTTTATATTAAAGAAATTCGCAAGTTGCATAACTGCACAAAAATTAAACATACATGCTTCAAAATTGAGACTAATAGTCATATATCATGTTTTACCAATGTAACTCATGTTCCAAAATTATGAATCTAGTGACATAAAACTTGCATGTGGGCTAAAGTTCTAATTCAATTAGATCTATGCAAAACCTTATGTTAAAACTATCAAATTATGTTCCATTTCCTAATTCCTGTGAGTAATTAAGAAATATAATTTGATATTCCATCCTAATTAATCATATAAATATAATAAAAAATTCATGTGGGACAAAATTTTATTATGTCAAATATAATTAATTACCTGTAATGTCATTTTCCTATATGTGATCCTAAAACACTTTATATATAATTTTGCATAATTAAAGATGTTGTGGCTACTCCTTAATTAATTAAAATTATATGGATCACTTGACATTTAATTAATTCACAAGAAAAGCTTGTATAAATCATATGAAACCATAAGCAATATGTTACACAAAAGTCAATATCAATGTACTAATATTATTCAACTCAATATACACACAAAATTATGAAATAAATATTATAAGTACATAAATATCTAAAATTAAATCCATAAAGAGCCCTTAAGAATAAATTTAATGTGCAAAATTATTTAATTTAATGTTAAAAAAAAAATTAAAGATTGCTACTAGAAGGAGTTGAACCTAGGCAGGTTGGGGAAAAGCAAGGTTGAGACCAACTAGGATACTACCCCTTTCCTTTTTTCTTTTTTACTTATTTCTTACTTGTTTACAGTCAAAACGACAAGCCTAGTCTCTGTTTGACCCATTTGAGACCCGGAATGAAACCCAACGGTTTTCATATATTCCAGATAGTAGATTGACGATTTAAAACACTGAAATGTTAGAAATCTCATCTCCTAAGGATTTCTAACCATTTTTTTTTATTAAAAACTTCTAAAAAACATAAACTCCAAAATACCAAAACTCACTATATATATATATATATTTATTAAAAATGCAGATTTTTAAAACGAACAAGTCATGCAAAGGCATACAATTGCTCTGATACCAAATGTTGAACATAAATAATCTAAATATGCTATAACAATCCTTAAATAACAATTAGATCATAAGCGGAATTGAAAATAGATCGAAAACATACCTCCCACCATTGTCATCTTACAGATTAAAGTTGTGTCTTCTATTTTTTTTTAGGTTTCAGGTGCTTCTAAACCTTTCTCAACCTCCACTTAGATGGTGTTTTTTAAGACTGAAAGAGATTGAAGGCTTAGGAAACCCTACCCTTTAGTGCTCTGCTCCTTTTTAAGGACTCTTTCCATCACCGAGTCTGCTTCGAGCGTGCACATAATATGGGGTAGTGATGCGAATATGGTTCCAAACGTTAATCATCGTTCCTAAATTGATGGAATGAATGTGGACCACATTCCGAATCATGTCTTCGATTTATTACTGAAGATCCAGGATAAACAAAATCCCATCAATTTTTACATGAATTAATTCCATAAATTCCATTTTCCTGATGATCATAGAGGGAGAATCATAGAAATTTAGAGAAAATTTCATTATTCTGAAATCATAGAATTTATTCATGTTTATTAAAATAAAAAAAAATAAAAAATTTATTAAAAAATCAAGAAAAATAGTAAAAAGGTGCATGCCGAGGAAATATGGCAGCCAAAATTATAAAAAAATGGATTTTATTGACCTTAAGATTACTAAGGAAAAAAAAAAGTTGAGTAAAAGAAACTATTTGAAAATCCGATTTTTGAAAATCAATTTTTGAAAATAAAGATGAAGAATGTAAGGAATGAGGCATTCACATGTATTTTAATAATGGCCCACCAAAGATGGCCACGAATGGCATGCAAGAGTAGGTCCCAGGGGCTTACGAGATGGTCGTAGAAAGCATGGGATGGGTTCTGGTAATGGTGAGGCCCTATACAACTGTCCAAGATGCCTACGAGCAAAGAGCACAACAAGAAAGGTGGAATCATCTGATTTGATCCCACTTCTGCTTTCATTTCAGACTGAAAACCCATTAACCCAATTTCATTTTTGTTGTATTGCTGCGAAAAAAAGCTCTCCAAAACCAGTCTTTTTTTATTGAGAAGCCAATATTTGGGTTCCATTTCCTTGCATGAAGATTCATAACACCCACACCCTTACTTCATCACTTTCAATATTTCCCAATTCCAACAGCAAACCAATATTTTGATCCTCCAGTTCTTGTATGTTATCATCACCACTGACAGCATCATGGTTGATATCACTGTTGCCATCAAAGGCTTACTGAATTTCAATGTGGATTTATTACTAAAATTGTTATATTTCTATTTGGCACTTTCAAGTTGATATTGCAGAACCTCCAAAGGGTCACTGTTTTCTTTAGGAAAAAAGTCCAAGCCGAAATCCTTTTCTCAATCCTTGTAGCTACTTCAACATCTATATACAACAAACCTTCTGAACCTTTAAGCAGCCTCTTCATGACAACATTCCATGAGTCACCACCATTCACGAGTGACTCCAGTGCAACTTATATAATGGTTCCATGGGATCCATCCTCTGCAGGTACATTAGTTCTGCAATGACGAGCTCTCTGACAGCTGGCACCAATGGCATGCCAATGCAAACTATCCTCCCACAGAGAAGAATTGAAGACAAGTCCAGTGGAGGCCTCCTTGGCCTATGTTCATTGTACAAGACAGGTGTTTCCACCTAGGCGGATGTAGTCATGTTAGTGTGGTGTGCCGAAGGTGGCCATGCAAAATAACGTTTCACGCATGTGGGGTAGGATCCAAACGTTAAGCTGCATTAATAGGAAAAGTCTGTGATAGACCAATCCCATTATTCTGGTGACGACCTAGTGTTAGGGGAACATTATTGTAATGACCGAGTATTTTATGTCACGTTAGCATTTCTATTTTGAAAAGTCTTAGTTTGAGTGATGGTTGAAAAGTCAAAAAGAAAAGTCTCACGTGTTAATTTTGGATTGGTGAAATTCGGTTTATCCTATTGGTCAATTAGGCGAGTTGAAAATTTTGTATCATGTCAGCCTTAAGGTAGAAAATTTCCTAGGATTTTAGTAATTGAGAATTTCCAGAAAAGAAAAACGAAAACGAAAATGAAAAGTTAATTAATTAAAATGAATTAGAATTAATTAATAAAAAATTATTAATTAATTAAATTAAATTGCTTATTAATAAAATTGAGAAAATATTAATTTTTGGGTTGGTGTTTAATAAATTAATTTGTGTGTTATAAATAAAATAAAATTGGAAATGGAAAATAACCAAATAAAAATAAAGAAAATAAAAGAAAATAAAAAAGGATTAATTGGAGCCTTTGGATTTGGGTCGTGGGCAGTGGCTGTGAGCGGATGCAAGTGAGCTTTTAAAAACAAAAATAAAAAGGAATTGATTTGGGCCTTGGATGAAATGGGGTTTTAAAAGAAAAAGGGGATTGATGTGGGCTTTTGGGCTATTGGGCCATGGACTGGGCGGTGGTTGGATGAAAGGCCAAGAAAGTGGGTTTAAAAAAAAAAAAAAAAAGAAGAAAGTGGCAAAACGCGGGATTGTGGAGAAGTTGCATCTCACTGGAACTTTGACCAGCCGTTTGGATGATCAAACGACCTCTGTTTCGGCTCAAATTTTGAGGAAGTGCTCTACTCGACAAGATGAACAATCCTACGATAGCCAATCGTGATTTTAATGGTCGAATTCTTAGATCTGTGGTAGGGGAACCTAACCCTAAAACTTAAATTTAATGCGTTTTTCCTTTAAAAAAAATTGTAAATCTTATCATTATGAATTAAGTAGGTAATATGGGTGTTGTATGAATTTTTCTGGATTTTTTGGAATTTTGGTAATTTCGGGAATTTCCTTTTGGTTGATAAATAATTGTTTTGAGTTATTAAAAATGATTAGAAGTGTTAGAAAATTCCGAAATTAGGGTATAATTTCAAATCGAGTGATATGTGAATTTTTAGGCATTGGTTGGAATATTTTCGGAATTTTTATGGTGAAAATTTAGTTATTTTCGAACATTGGAAATTATTAGAATTGTTGAAAATTTCCGAAAGTGTGGTATAATTTCAAGTTTATTGATATGCGAATTTTTTGAAAATTTGTTGGGATATTTTCGGAAGTTTTAATGTGGAAAATTTATTTTATTGGATTATTGGGGAATGTTGAAACTATTGAAATTGTTGAAATTATTGAGAAACTTTGGAATTGTGGCATTCATTTGCATTATGGTTGTGTGAAGAAATGATGAAAATTGTGAAAAGTGTATGAAATGGAAAAAAAAATGAAATAATGATGAAAAGTAAAAGCTCGTATGAGGCGAATTAAGAAGGAAGAGAGATCCCTAGGGTGAAAGACCTAAAAGTTTACCCCGGGAAGACTTCGAATGGGGAGTGTATTTGGGTGCGGACGCGTATTCTTCGGTGAAAGCCCGAGAACGATAGTGCGTTGTATGACTGTGTGTCACACGTTCATGTGCATTCATTTAATTGTTGAATGTTGTGGAATTGTGTATAATATTAATTATTAAATTATGGGGCTTGATTAACACTGTTGAAATGTTCCTTTGGTGTTATTTGAAACTTAGTAATCCCCCTTAACCCCTTGAGTGTTAGGCACCCTACTGAGCAATGTGGAAATGTTCACCCCTTCCTTTTTACATATTTTTAGATGCAGATATCACTTATGAGGATCCACAGACGAGGCAAGAAGGACTTGAGGATGCTCCTGGAGTGGCCTAGTGGAACGTGGCATTTTTTTTTTTTTTTTGTGTTTGTTGTTTTAGGTTTTGTTTTAGTAACTATGAACTATGGATTCGTAATGAAACCCTATTTTGATTAAGTTGCTTAATTGTGAACATTTATTTTTGGACTATAATGAAAATTATTTAATCTTGTTGTTTATGAGTAATGTTTGGGATATTGTTAGTTAGTGAGAACTCTAATGGGACGTATGTGTAGAAAAAAAATTCAGAGTGTTTTTGTTTACTACCATCGTGGAATAGGAGGAACCCTTAGGGTCAAATCTTTGACCTGGGGTTATGGGCCAAGTTTAGGGTCACCCAAAATTTGGGTCGTGACAGCGTGGTATCGAGCCAAGGTTGCAATAATACCTTGGGGTCAATGTTTGTGGGTGTTTGTGTGTATCGTAATGTTATGATTTTCTGTATGTGTTAGTTAATGAGTTGATTATTAAATAAATTATTTAATTGTTGATTCTTGATGTTTGAAAGCCCTTGTGATAGTTTTTGTTGATGATAATAAGAAACATGATGATGTTAATTATGTTGAATTATGTATTGTGATTGTATGAAAGTGAAAATTTTGATAGTTGCTGAAGTTGTTTAATGGGTACATGTGAATTTATTTTGCTCACCTTGGTAATGTGGTTGAATTAGGGATTGTTAAATTTGAAATGGCGGGAATGACCAGAGGATGAGGATCTGAGAGAAATGAGGAGTTAGAGTCTGTAAGAGAAGAACTCCGAGAAGTAAGAAGGGAGTTGAGAGAGACTGTCCAGTTGATGAAAGGCCAGGGCTCCAGGAGATCAGGAGGTACCTAGGGCCATGAGGATTCAAACCACTCATATAGGAGGAGCCGCATTGAGAGGCCAGTAATGAGCCAAATGGAAGCAATGAAGAGATTCATGGTGATGCAGCCTCGATCTTTTAATGGAGAGCCCAGTACAGAAGCAGTTAAGCATTGGTTGAGGAGAATGAGAAGAATTCTAGTGGGGTTGGACATACCTGAGGAAAGGAGGGTAAGTCTGGCAGCATACATGTTTATTGATAAAGCTGATTTCTGGTGGGAATCAATGAAAAGAGTGTATGACACTGAGGTTATGACTTGGGAGGAATTTGAGAGAATCTTCCTAGGCAAGTATTTTGGAGAGGTGGTGTAGACCCTCAATTTTGTCCTCCTAGCACATGTCCTATTAGATACTTGTTCGATACTTTACAGTTAGCTCCTTGGTGGCCCATATCTACTCACGCTACTTACCTTTCTTGAGCCACCTTGGAGACTCTGGTTAAGGGATTGCCTAACCCCCTTATTGTGATCCTTGGCAGTTTTGATTTAGACTTAAGCTTTTCATTCCTTTTTAGGATAGTTCTTAGGCATGTTTAGGTCACTTAGACAATATCCCGATCATTTTAGGTCACTTAGGTCACTTAGACACCCTTTCATAATAGGACCATTTAGACACTTCATTGGGGCTGAACTTTTTTTTATATATAATCTCTTGATCATTATTGCATGCATTTGATGATTATATT
>JBAPGN010002631.1:0-48370 GCA_037355405.1 Vitis amurensis
GGGAGATGGGAAAAGACATGCCTGCCATGGGATTCAAATCTTTCTTTCAAATTTCCCCCCCCAAAAAAATTCCCCCCCCCCCCCTTTCAAAGGGGGGCCCCCCCCAAAAAAAAAAAAAAAAAAAACAAATTTTTAAAAGGAAAAAATTTTTTAAAAAAAATTAAAACCGAAAAAAAGGGGAAAATTGGGTTTTTTTTAAAAATGTTAAAAAACTTTTTTTTTAGGGAACATGGGCCATTGAGGATTAATAAAAAAGGTAAGATTCTTCTTTACCCCTAAATTTTTTTTGGTGGCAAATGGAGGCCCAATTGCCCAATTTCAAGAAATTTTTTCCCTCTTTCTCAAGAACGCATTCAAACTCCTCAAAACACATGATTGAGGTTCCAGCAATAAAAAAAACGGGACAATTACCTCCTGTGATGATATATGAAGATATTTATTTGGCCCTATATAAAATGATTTCTGATGAAGCAGAATTTGTAAAATTGAAGAAATTTGATTTGAAACCATCAATTTTTAAAGTAAATTATAAGAACATCCATAACTAATAATTGAGCCAAATCTGGAAATCACTCAAACAAGTTTTCTGTAATAGATTTTTTCAAAATTACCACCAAAACTTTCAGTTAAGAGATCAAGGAAGAGGTGTTAAATAAATAAGGAGGTAAAAGATAGAGACAAATTTAATATAATAAGCTTGCATAACTTATAAGTCTTAAAAAGTGCTGAAACATAACTTCTATAGGCTCCAAGATGCAAATATTGAGCTCCACAAGTGAGCATGCCCTCAAGTGCTTTATCGGCATTTTCATATTTGATATTGGGCTGCAGTAGGGTGCCAATGTTCATGGGGCAGCACCAAGCAGATTAGCTTGCCATCACAAGACCAATGATCAGACAGCGGTCTACCAGCATGCCACAAACATCAGTGAAAGTTTATCTCCTGCACTGAAGCACTAGGACAGTGTCATTCTCATGAGAGAACAATTTTTAAAGGTAACTGCAGCTACCTTGGACAATGCAATTACATTTGCCTGTTGAACAGATGCTCCAATACCTACAAAACAAGTTTGCATTACCATCATTCTGAAAGGCTATTTTCACAGTCTGAATATTCCTAGGATGATGATTTACCGTGACATGTATATACAAGTCATCCCGCACATCAATCCTCTTCAGGCAATAAATCCCTCTATATATAAGCATATAAACTACTAACAACACCAATTTATT
The DNA here is from genome assembly GCA_037355405.1 of Vitis amurensis. Taxonomy (NCBI): domain Eukaryota; kingdom Viridiplantae; phylum Streptophyta; class Magnoliopsida; order Vitales; family Vitaceae; genus Vitis; species Vitis amurensis. The sequence continues at coordinate 1,234 of JBAPGN010002631.1, forward strand.
GCATCATGGAATAATTATTACAAGATTCAGCTACAAACTGATAATACACTTCCTATGGATGGAAATGGATAACACTAAAAAGTGAATAAGATAGACGATATATCAAGATAACCAAAAAGAAATGAAAAACAGCACCTAAAAAACCTAAATTAATGTGTAACAGAGTTTCAATCTCACCATGACCAAAATAGTCATATCGCTTTAGTTGAAACTCGAGACGACTTTCTTGCTCAGCAGTGACTGAGCCAGCAACTTCAGCCTGTTAATGACAATATCGGAGTATAAGTACAATTACAGATGTAAAAATTCAAAATTCAATTTACAATTATAAGACAATTACGAATAAATTTGTTCTCAAATTCCATTTATATTAGATACTATGAACCAATATAACTTACTATTACAGAACCATATCAAACCTACCTCTCCTTCCCATATGAAGTAAATTCCATCTCCCAGTTCCCCCTCATGAACAACAAAACTCTCCACGATCTGCAACATAATGAATTCAAAATCCATTCAATAGATATTCAACTCTCCCTTCTATCACTAGGGTAAAGAGAAACCATGGAAACAGAAGAAGACAAAATTATCAAGTCCGGGGGCCTATTTGGACTTCACTTCAAAATAGATTTCAAATATAGGTTCTCTAAACAACAAAAACATTAAAAAAAAAAAAAAAAAAAAAAAATCAACAGTTCTCAGATGATGTAAACACTTCAGATATCATTGTTTTCATTCTCAAAACACCCACACTGCAACTGTATTTTCAAATAACATTTACAAATACGCTTAAACCAAACAGTTTTTCTGGACAGTTTGTTGTTTCTCTCTAGAATTTTCTAGCAAGGAACAAGATGAATCCACCCAATGTAGAACCAAAGGTGCCTTGAGCTTTCCAGTTTTCAGTTTTCTGCTTTGTTTAGGACAAAAACAGCAAATGGCTCAGGTAAGTCGAGTACTGCTTCTTTGCTTCCAAAGAGTGAAAGATTTTTAGATCACATTCTGATTTCCTTTCCGTTTCCTCCATTTTCTCAGACCATATAAATCATTAATTTATAAAAAGAAAATCCAACTTCTCTTCCTCGAGTTGTATTTTAAATTATAATCACAAAAAAAAATAAAATCATTAATTATGACAAAAATCAACCAAACAAAGAATGGACTAAAATAAAAATCACCATAGTGTTTAGTTCTGACAACTTCCGCAATTTTCCTGAGAGACGAGCTAGGAAGCCTCTGAAGCAAAGGAACACAACCTAAAAACTCGATCACTGCAAATCAAACACAACACACCAAGAAAAACGAAACATCAGCGCGCCAAATCGCAGACACGACCGGACCGCCAAGAAACCGCATAAAAAATTAAGGAAAACCTTCCAGCAAAATATCGCGAGAGCATTGACGTTTCCTTCATAATTTCCCAAATTTTCTCGCCAACCAAACGGAAAAGAACAAAATTAGAAACTACACCTGATTCAGTGTCCATTACCGAGAACCGGAGTGAGCGACAGAATCTGGATTTTTGGTTCTCTGAAATTCAAAAAAATACAAATCGTGATAACGAGATTGCACCTGTGCCTCGTTGTACCGTGATGAATGGTGAGGATCCTATATATATAGAGAAAGAGATGGGAAGGGAAGGGGAGGATCTGGTGCCTGTCAGCTCACCGTATGAGACTCTGGACATTACCCGTGAAAAAACTCAAAAAAGTGTGGTCTTTTGGAGGTAGTTGGTTCGGGAAATTCTGTTTGGATGGAAATTAGGTTCCACGGAAAAAAAATTCCTATGTTATGTGAAATATTTTGGGATTTGGTGGGAGATCTTGAAAAATATTTTTGGGAATGATTTCGCAAGTTATGTGAAATTTTGGAACTTTTAAATATATTTTTGCTGCATCAATTTTTCGGGCTTTTAACATGACTATTTAATGAAACGTGGAAGGCATTAGGATAAATACCCGATATTATAAGAAAAATTCATTTTTGATTCATACGTGTTGTAACAGGAATTCCTATGATCGGTTTAATAGGTATTCACTTTTATAATTCATATTCTTGATTTGGTTCATTATCTAATAATTCAATGAATTAAGTTATTGGCTTTCATAACTAAATGTTTCCTTAAATTACTTATTATAAATAAGCATTGGAGTCAAAAATTCAAAAAAATCGAAATTAAATCTACTCTTATTTAAATTAGAATTTTGATTTATTCATTTCCGTCAAAATATGATATTATGATACACCTTCACTCGTATTCTTACATAATAAATGCGTCTTTAATTATTTATTTGAAAATATTTGATCAATTATCCCTTCCAGTGGTTTTCACTACTTGATTTTACCTTTTAAAGCGGGAAAATGCTAGATTATATAGTGGGGACGGTGGGGTTTTGTTGTGTATGAACTTAAGCCACAAATGAGTGTACATTTTCCATATTCCCTTAAATCAACTTTTTCAATTTCACCATTGCCTTGATGTGATAGTATGACTAATTATAAAAAATTAAAAGAAAAATTTACAAAAAAAAAAAAAGGAGGAGAGAAGTTTTAGTAACCTTTTTTGGGTGATGTGTTATATAACCAAAAATGAAGTATTCGACTAACTATTTATTAATTAATTAATTCTTAAAATCATTTCAATTGATGATCTAAATTTTTAGAAGTGATTTTTAAAAATTCATCCAATATATAATTTGCATCTTTAATCATAAAAATTTGAAGTTTGACATAATTCATTAAATCGCGTATTTTAATTATCCGATTAGCATTAAAAGATGATTATTCAAAAAATTATTTTTTAAAATATATAACATTTGATAAAAGAAAATGATAAAAAATAATATCAAAACATATTTTTTAAATTTTATTTTTAAATATTATATAATATTTTAAAAACATCTTCATGAAAAATAACTAACAAAAACACTACAAAATAAATCCTTTTACTAGAATAAGTAGAAATCAAACCCTAAAGCTATGTTTACTTCCTCAAAATACTTAAAAAAATATTTTTCTCATATTTGATTTTATTATAGAAAATGAAAAATGAAGTAAAATATAATTAAAATTATTCAAAAATTTATATATATTTTAAATATTTAATATTTATATAAAAAAGTTAAATAAATAAAAAAGATTTAAAATAGTATAAGAAAATAATTTGTTAATTTTAAATTTATTTTTTTATTTTATTATTTCTTTCCATTTATTTTTCTTTTTCTTGTATTTACTTTTAACTTTTTCAGAAATTAGATACTTACAAAGTTTTTAAGGGAAAAAAAAAGGAAAAAAAAAATACTTTCAAATATTAAAAAAAAAACATGTATAAGCCTCTAAAAATGCGTTAACAACCACCTAATATTCATTCTTTGAAATTGAAGTACAAACATCGTTGAAGTTTAATTCTAAATAAGCAAAGTTCACCAAATCGGAGTGAGGGTTGTTGAAAGTTGAATTGCCACCCACTGGTGGAAAGAAAAATGTGTAAAACGAAGAAGAAAAGAAAAACATGGAAGCTTTGACCGCGTGTGGGGAACATTGACAATTACAAGGTCGACCACATGTGTCATCGACAATCATTTGGGCAAAATGGTCATTATACCTTTTCTTTTGTGGACCGGCTCCAGCCTGTTAGCTGTTTCTTGGTTTGGTTCACGGCAGACATGAATTGGGATTCGTTTGTCTTCTAAGAAAATGGTAGGAAAGTAGGAAAAGGTGCGAGATGAATTTGGCACGAGAATAAAAGTAATTTGGTAAAATTTAATACTTATTACTATATAATTTTAAGTTAAATAGTTTTTAAATTATGAATTTAAAATTTATTTTTTATTTTTTATTTTAAGTATTAACCTTATTTGATAAAATTAATTTTATTTTTTTAAGTTATTAAATTAATGTAATTACCTACATTGGTTATAATCAATATTTATTATTAAATATTTTAATCAATATTTATTTTTATTAATATGAAGTAATAGATTTGCTTATCAAACATTCATATTTAAAGTATTACAGATTTATAAGATAATCTTAAAATATTTATTATAAAAAATAAATTTTTGATTGTGGAATTATAGTTATTTAAATATATTTTTATTAATTGTGGGTAAATAAGATCAAAAAATGGAATTAAAAATAAGTTTATTATTTGACTTAATATTTTAAATTATTTTTAATTTTAAATTATAATATTAAATTATTTTACTAAACATATTTAATAAATTAAATTAAATTATTAAATTACTTTAAATGATCTTATTGATTTATCAAACACCTCTAGGTACAAAATAGTAAATTCCACCGACAAAGGAATAGGACCATGTAAAATACGACCTGATCAACATGTGACATTTCCTCGTCGAGGGTACACTTCAGCTTACAATATACACATTATAAGAAGTAAATAAAGTATGATACTACTTTTTATAATCCGTTTTCTTAAAAACTTATGTATTTAGAATTTTAGCATATAATATATGATATGTTCTCCTACAAGCTATGTTTGGTTTATAGAAAGTATTAAGAAAATAAAAAAATTTAAAAAATAATTTTATGATTTTATTAAATAAAATAAAATAAAATTAAAATTTATATATATTTAAATTATTTAATCTTTATATAATAAAGAAAATAAATGAAATTGATTTGAAGAAGCGTATAAAAATAATTCATTGACATTAAATCTATTTTTTATTTTACTTTTTACTTTTTCTCCCCTATTTTATTTTCTTAACATTTTCTTTCAAATTTTCTGAAAACTAAACATAGCCTAAAATGATAACAACTCTAACAATTAAGTTATCTTCCCCTTTACCAACAAGCTAATATATTGGATTGTACTTTTATTTTTTATTTTTTATACATAAAATTAAAATTTTCAAAAAGGTTTCAAAAATAATTTTTGATAATCCTTTTTTCTTTTTAAAATTTAATAGCCAAAACTAAGTATGCAAGATCAGTTAGGGTGCAGCTCCATTTTTATTTTTATTTTTAAACTATTTTCAAACAAGAAAATAAAAATATTTTTCAAAAAATATAATTTTCTTAGTTTAAACATGTTGATAATATATAACAAGAAATAAATGTATAAGTTGTTTATTTGATAAACATAATAATATATGGGTGAATTATTAACATCAATATCTTATTTTAAAATTTATTTTAAAAAAATTGAAACTCCAAAATTTGTTTAGACATTTTTCTCATAATTGAAAAATGCCTTTTAGTTTTAAAATGAAAATTGGAAAATAAGAGTACTCATTCTCAAAATTTTTAAATATATTGGAAATAAAAAAAATCACATTTATTCAAGAAAATTTTATACCTTTATTTCTAAAATATTTACTATCAAATTTGCTAATAAAAATTAAATAGAGGTCTTTGATTTTTCAACATAAGTTTAGAAAAATTTTAAGGTTATTTATAATTTAACCCCAAAAAATCGTCATTTACAAAAGCAACCACATTAACGGCGATGCTATTATTCCCTCACCTTATTTCTCAAACTATTGGTGACTGAACAACTCTAGGGTTCCAAAGCCTATTTACGCCGGTGAGTTTCCCTCAAAATTTCCCCTTTTTATTGATTTTTTTTCTCAAATTTTTCTCAATTTCTTTGTCACTTGGTTTCTTGAGATCTGCAATTTATTTGTTTTTATATTTTTTTGAATAAACATCATCGCGTTTCTTATATTTGATCTGGTTGTACAATGATTCATATATGGAATTAAGATTAGGGTTTTTTATTCATTTGAAGAAATTTAGTTTATATGCGAACTGTGTAAGAGTGACTATTGAAACTAGGCTTTTATCAGGGAAAACAAAATTGAATGATTGCATTTCAGATGCTGTGTAGGCCAAAATGGAGTAATTGAAAATGGGTTCTGGGTTTTCAGCGGAGATCTGGCTATGGGAATTCGAAATTTTTTTTTTTTTTTTTTGGTGTTTTTTTAGGGAAAATCTTAAGAACATCTTTGATGTTAATGTTTCTAATGGTTGGTTTCTGGGAAAATATTAAAAATGCTGATGATATGAATTTGGTTATTCCAACTTATTATTATCAGCTTCTGGGGAAAATTTTGAAAATGCTGAGGAAATGGAGACTTAGATATTTCAACTTTTAGCGTTGGTTCTGGAAAAATGTTGAAAGTTCTGATGCAGTAGCTTGCTTTTTTGTTCAATATTGTCTGCAAAAGCCAGTTTCTATGTAATCTTGTTGGAATTAAATCATTGCATTGGAAAGCCCTTTCATTATCATGTCTGCTTAATAGGAAGCTATTTTCAGATCTTAATAAGAAACATGGAAGAAGCAGTTATTTCCTTATGTGCCTATGAATGTTGGAAAATGGCATTTCCGGGTACATAATTTTTGGGGATAGTTGAGGGGTTGTTACTATCTTGCTTGCTTCCCTCTGTTTTAAGCACAGGATTCACAATGCCGGAAAACAAATAAATGAATAAAAGAAAGAAGAAACTTCATACTTGTTCGGAGTCTTCGGACGTGTGTTTCAAGTCAGTTTTCTGTCCTTGGAGTTCCCCCAACTAAATAGAAAAACAGTGAATGTGCAGAAAATTCTTTGAAAACATGTTTGGCTACTGTTTGCTGTAAATTTTTTCTTAAAGGCCCTGCCTTCCAGAATGATAAAAATGTATCTTGTTTTACAAACACAGAAAATTTTCCCAAATATTCATGCTGTTTCATAGCCTTTCTGGAAATGGATCCAGGAATGTGTTTTAAAAGCATTATTTCCTGAGCGCAGTTTCAAACATGCTATTAAATTATTGGTATCCTCATTTTAATTAGTCATTGTAAGCTGTCACCAAAATCATCCTGTAAGGGGATAAATATGGTATGAAATTGTCTGCTTCTACTAGAATAGAGAATGGGATGTTCTGGTTTTGGTTTTTTTTTTTGAATCAAGAAAAGAAAATGTTATTGGGAGGAAATTATTTTATCATTCCTGCAGTTCTGAAAATCGTTGAATTCTTTTGTGTATTTTGTAGGAAATCAATGCAATGGAACTTCTGGAAAGTGGGTTAGAGGGTATAAGTCGAATAGAAATAGCTCAATCACCACTGATATGTGGGCTTCCAGATGACATTGCTCTTATTTGCTTGGCAAGGGTTCCTCGGAAGTACCATACGCTCCTCAAATGCGTTTCAAGGAGATGGAGAGACTTGGTGAGCAGTGAAGAGTGGCATGCTTATCGTCAAAAGCATAAACTGGATGAATCTTGGATCTATGCCTTGTGCAGAGACAATTTCGAGCGGGTTTGCTGTTATGTGTTGGATCCCTACTCAACAAGAAGGTCTTGGAAGCTCATTGAAGGCTTTCCACCTCGCAGCTTGAAGAGAAAAGGAATGTCGTTTGAAGTGCTGGGAAAGAAAGTTTACCTGTTGGGTGGCTGTGGTTGGTTTGAAGATGCTACTGATGAAGTTTACTCCTATGATGCTTCCACAAACCGGTGGAGTGAAGCAGCTCCACTGTCAACTGCAAGGTAACCCTGTTCACGAGTATTCTGTTCCGTGATTCTTCACTGCTAAAATTGACAATTCATAATTCAAATCTTTTCCAAAATGAAACTTCACTCACCAACAGTATGCTTCAGTATAACAGAATACAGTTATACTTTCTTATAAAAGGAAAGATGTCTTCCTTTACTTGGATATGCAATTTTAAGAAATTGATTACTCGTTAGAAGTTCTTTGTAGTGATTTGGTAGTCATCTGATAGACTCAATGCATTCAGATGCTATTTTGCTTGTGAAGTTCTAAATGGAAAGATCTATGCCATTGGAGGGTTAGGCTCAAAATCAAGTGATCCACATTCTTGGGATACTTATAATCCACATACGAACAGTTGGAAATCTCACTCGGACCCTAACATTGTACCTGACATTGAAGATTCTATAGTTTTGGATGAGAAGATTTATATTCGCTGTGGCACTTCTGCTTTGACTTCTCATGTGTATGCAGTTGTTTACGATCCATCAAGTGGCACATGGGAGCATGCTGATGCTGACATAGTGTCAGGGTGGCAGGGTCCTGCGGTTGTCATAGATGGGACTCTTTATGTGTTGGATCAGAGTTTGGGAACCAGGCTGATGATGTGGCAGAAAGAGAGTAGGGAGTGGGTTGCAGTCGGGAGGCTGTCACCTCTTCTTACACGTCCGCCTTGTCGGCTTGTTGCAATTGGGAACAGCATTTTTGTCATAGGGAAGGGGCTTAGCACTGTGGTTTTTGACATTGGCAATGCGAGGAATATGGGAGGGGTGATGGTGAGTTCTTCTATACCCAAAACTTCTAATGATGATGTAATTAGCTGTAAGATTTTAGCCATTTGAATTGTGTTCTAATCTTTGGCAGCTCAAGTGATTTCTAATTGATTGAATCTGTTGAAATGTATGTAATTTTGTAAAAACTGACTAATGTACTTAATGCAATAATGTCAAATTTCCATATCATTTTACATACTGCCCAGAATGAGCCTGTTTTGTTTTTTATTTTCCTGTCTTCTTTCCCAGTGAACTTGTGTTTCAAGTTTGTACTAAAATGTGGCTTTGTGGTCAAATTGGGTTGATGGTTCTTTCTTGTTTATACTAAACATTAGTGTTCGTGTGGTGAGAGATTAAAAAGACTTGCCATCTAACAGCCACTCTACATTTAAACTCTTCCAAGGTTCCTGCTATGTTACCAAACAATACCTTTTTGGTTCCATACATATTACCAATCAGAGAATTCCACGTGAGCAGCTGGATCTTATTATTTTGTACTTCGATACCATTATTTTTTGGTCTCATATGCTCTTATCTTTATTCAATGACTTAGATTTTACCCCACGAGCAAATGCTTTAGACTTAAAAGTTCGATGTGGTATCAAATCAATACCATAGATTTATCTACTAAATGACTACAAGCACGTGCCAACCTAAATTAATATGATTCATCTCCTAAGTTATGACATCACCTTACTTTTTGTGACCTTGTAATATCCTTCGAAGTTCCAAGCCAAGTTGGATGAGTCTAATCATAGTAAGGTGATTCACTAGTTAGTTACAACTAATTACCAGATTATCTCAATGGTAAAATTTCTTAATTCCTAAAATATTCTAATTAATACCCTAATTGCATGCTTACCCAAATTAATTTCACACTACTATTTTTCATTTTCTATATTAACCAATGTCATAAAAAAATTAATTTTACTCTACTATTACTCATTTTCTATATTAAGTATTAACTATATTACATTTTATTGTACAAAAGACTATTATTGTTGGTATATGTTAGTCATACCTTGAAAGTACATACACACAAAATTAATAAAATAACTCTAAAACCAATAGGGAGAATTACCCTTAAGGGTAGGCTGGGGAAAAATATGACCGATGAGGGTGGGTAAATTTGATAATTATTGTAAAGGGTGGGGTAAAATTATGATAATTCCTCCAAAGGCCTTATTTTGTTTAAATGTCAATACTACCCTTAATAAGTGAAAAGCTACAGCAAAGTGAAAAGCAACAGAAAATAAAAAAGAGTTTTCTTTAACCTACTTGGAGCTTGTCGGTGTTGTAGAAGAAAAAAGGGAAAGGAAAAAGGTCCAGCACTTCAGATCATTATTTGCAACCGTTTACACAAAACTTGTTTTTTTTGTGTGAATCTAGCAAGAAATCCATTAAAGGTCGGTTTTTTTTTTTAAATATAAAAAAAACGTTAGTTTATGGAAAAATAAATAAATAATTTAAAAATCGGATTGAATGAAGGAAAAGTTAATAATTTTAACAATGTAGATGTAAGATATTAGATCTGAAATATTGAAGGAGGTTTTGAGAAAGAAATTACATTTTTTGTATAAAATGTTATTTAAATTTATTATTTTGAATTTTTTTATATTATTTTGGTCATATTGAAGATGTGTTTTTATTTTTAATTTATTTTTCGGGTTGTTTGATATGATTATTATTGATTTCCATTGAAAATGTTTGCACTTTAGTTTTGTTGTTGAGACTTGTTTGACATGGTAGAAAAAAAATTTTCTCAGTTGTTTCTTGGTTGTTTGAAACCACTTTATTTGGGTATTTATGAACATGTTTGAATTTTCGTTGAAAACTCAAAATTGTAATCAATTGAGACATATTTTATAGAATAAAGAACAATATTTGTTGTATATTAGATATATATATATATGCCAAAAAAACCCACAACTACCCAGTTTCATAAGAAATTTGAAATTTTAAAAATTTTATCTTATCGTAATGTATCATAATGTTATTGTATTTATATTGTAATTGTAGTGTATTTTTATTGTACATTTATATTTTTATATAAAAAAAAACCCACAATTGCCCAGTTTCATACAAAATTTGAAATTTTGAAAATTTTACGTTATCATAATGTATTGTATTTATATTGTAATTGTAGTGTATTTTTATTGTACATTTATATTTTTATATAAAAAATTAATTTTATAGATTTTTTTTATACATTTGGATTACCATCAACAACTTCATGTATTGAAATTACAATAATGTATTTTTGTTGTCTTTTTATAATATTAGCTTGCAATGATGTTTTATGATAGGAATACAACATGATAACCTAGAAACGTTAGTTCAATAAAAAACGAATTCCATATTTTGTCATTTTGGAATTCCATATTTTGTCATTTTGGTATATTGTAATGTATCGTAATATTAATATTTTTTTATTATAACTATATTGCATTTGTATTGTACTTATACTTTATAATTGTCAGGAAAGAAGATGTACTTCTCAATTGGTAAATGAATTTGAGAAATTCAGGGTAAATTGGTCTAATAAAAATATGACGCCTTCATAAGAATTATCAAATCTATCCACCCTTTTTAGTAATTTTTTTTCCTAGCCTACCCTTAAGGGTAATTCTCCCAAACCAATATTTAACGTATTGTTAGAAGAAATAATCCTATAATTAGATTTGAATTTTTGATAAGTTCTCTACAAATAGGATCAAATAACAAGAAAAAAAAAATACTCATATCAATAATTTTAAGGGTTATTTGATTAAAAGGATCATTGAAAATTCAATTTTGAAAATTTAATCGTTTATTCTTTTTTGATATGATTTTGACAAAAATACCTTTATTATTTTCTCACAAAATAAACATTTTTTAAAAATATATTGTAAATATTTGAAACAGTCAAAGATGTTTTATTCTTCAAACAAAAATATGAGAATTGATAAATTTACAAATACGAGGATTATTTCATTTCAAATATTGTATACATGTATATAGGTTTGTGTGTATATATATTACATTAATAGAAAAAAACTAAGAAAAAAAAACATTTAAAAATGAATAGACAATCATAATAGGTGTAAGACTTATCTTTGTAAACCATGGATGGAGATGCTAGGGACTAATCCTTCGTACTTTTTCATTCTTATTGTTTATCTTCATTAAATCAAATTTTCTCAAGGTTTACGAGAATGGTGAGAGAACAGGAAGAAGACGAGGTGTATATAAAAAATTGACTGAAGCTAGTATATCTAGATTAAATAGGATATATAATTTTCTATTTTTTATAATTTTGGTTACGATTTTATATTAAATCTTTTGAGGATGAATTTTAGAATAGTGGTGGATTCCATCCACTTGAAGATTCTAGCTACACTGGTAGTGGTGTAGTATGTGGGGGAGGGATCAAGTCTTCCAAGGGGCTTGAGCACCTTTTTAATTTTGACATAGATTTCCTAAACATAAGATTAGAAAAGTGAAGTGTAGTTCCCAAACTATTTTCGTCGGATTTTCTTGATTTTCATTCCCTGAAAGTTATGTTTGGTTCCCGGAAAATACTAAGAAAAGAAAAAAAAATGCAAAGAAAAATAATTTTTTCATGTTTGATTGTCCTATGAAAGATATCAAAGAAAATCAAATATGATTAAAATTAATTAAAAATTTATGTATTTTTAAATTATTTAATATTTATATTGATAAGTTAAAATAAATAAAATGAGTTTGAAGTAACAAAAAAAATAATTTATCAATTTTTAATTTATTTTAATTTTTTTTCACTTTTTTTTCTTTCTACTTTTCCTTTGTTTGGGAGCCAAACATAGACGAAAATTCCTTTAATTGGTTGTGACTTGTTAGAAGCCTAGAATCAGTTTGTTTCCAGAGGAAATGTTGAAAGAGCATTCCTCCATTTTTTTTCAGAGAGAAAGTTGGAGTGTGAGGAGAAAAAGAGAATCAAGAACTCGGTGGAGACAAAGAGCTATTCTGATTCTTCGACTTAGGCACTTTTGTTTTTCTCAAAATCCATTCAATATTCCACCCTTTCCACCCACTCAATTATCTTACAGATGCCTCTCATATAGTCTGTCCAAGGCAGATTTACAGCGTAAAGAAATCAACTGTGGAAGGAATTTGGGAAATCCATTGCTTGGCATGAAAGAAAAGAAGGAAAATGCTAACATGGATAGGGTGCGTTGGGGAGTGACCATGAAGGAAAGGGGGTTTTAGACCAAGGGAGGAAGAATCGGGTATTGCTTGAAAGATCATTTCATTCATTGATTCTATTCATTCACATTTACTCCAAATGTTTCCAAAGTATATGAATCAAAACATTTCTTGATTTACCTAACCTGGCCAAAGTTAGGCCAAGAACTTTATTCACCAAGCAAAAAGAAAGAAGAATGTATGTTTTGGCTTGATGATTTGGTATGTTTGGACCTATGACTGATTCTATTGAATGAATAATGAAAAGGACAGGAACTTGTGCCTAGTTTCATTTTGAGGAAAACAATGGAATTTCCATTGTTTGGCATCAAAGAAAAGAATGGGGAAAGGAAGAAGGCTTCCACTCCTTCATCCTTTTAAAGGAAGGAGAATCCTTGACTGTGGAGTCCAAACAAATCTTCCTTATCTTTTGTGCACAAAGGCTTCCTTTGCCTCTTGTTAGCATCAGAAGAGGAAGAACAATTGTTGAAAAAATGGCAGAAGGCACTGTTACCTTCTTTGCGGAGAAGTTGAGCAACTTGATTTTACAGGAAGCTTCTGTATTTGGGCAAGTAGAAGGCCAGATAAAGCTGCTGCGCAACGAGCTGGAGTGGATGCGCCTCTTCCTGAAGGATGCGGATTCAAAGCGCATATACGACGAAAGAATCAAGCTGTGGGTGAATCAGATTAGAAACGCAACCCATGATGCTGAAGATGTCATCGACGAATTCATCCTCAACATGGATCATCGCCAGCGAAGACTCAACACCCTCAAGTTCCTCAAGTGCCTACCTACTTGCGTAGGATTCGCCGACAAGTTACCCTTCATCCATGAGCTTGACAGTCGTGTGAAAGATATAAATGTGATGATTGGGGCGATTATGGCTAATAGATCCAAGTATGGTGTTGAAGCTCTAGTGGCTTCCAGCTCATCCACGACTGATCAGGTTGCGGCGCACAAAGAGAAGCGGCCCCCAGTTGTTGAAGAGAGCGATGTAGTGGGGATCGAAGATGGCACCAAGGAGGTGAAGCAGATGCTGATGAAGGAAGAGACGCGGAGATTAGTGGTGTCCATCGTGGGGATGGGCGGCCTAGGCAAGACAACTCTCGCCAAGAAAGTTTATAATCAAAGGGATGTCCAACAACACTTCGATTGTCATGCCTGGGTCTATGTATCTCAAGAGTTCAAAGCAAGAGAAATCTTGCTTGGGATTGCCTATTGTGTTATGTCTCTCAGTGATGAAAAGAAGAAAGAAGTAAAAGAGATGGAAGAGGCTAAGCTTGGAAGGACTGTTCGTGAGTATCTGAAGGAGAAGAAGTACTTGGTAGTCATGGATGACGTATGGAGCAGTGAAGTTTGGAGTCGCTTGCGCTCACATCTTCCTGAGGCCAAGGATGGGAGCAAAGTTTTGATCACTACTCGTAATAAAGAAATCGCTCTGCATGCCACTTCACAAGCATTTATCTATGAACTTCGTTTGATGAATGATGATGAGAGTTGGCAGCTTTTTCTCAAAAAAACTTTTCAAGGAACAAGCACACCTCATACTCTAAGTAGGGAGTTAGAGGAACTGGGAAAGAAAATTGTGGCAAAATGCAAAGGTTTGCCTCTTGCGGTTGTGGTCTTAGGAGGCTTACTGTCCACAAAGGAGAAGACAAAACCATCATGGGAGAAAGTGCTTGTAAGTATTGAGTGGTATCTGGATCAAGGCCCTGAATCGTGCATGGGAATTCTTGCTTTAAGTTACAATGACTTGCCCTATTACTTGAAGTCTTGTTTTCTTTATTGTGGGATTTTTCCAGAGGATTCTGAGATTGAGGCAAGTAAGTTGATCCGTTTGTGGCTGGCTGAAGGCTTTATACAGAGAAGGGGAAAAGAAACACTGGAAGACATAGCCGAAGACTACATGCACGAGTTGATCCATAGAAGTTTGATTCAAGTGGCTGAACGAAGGGTAGATGGAGGAGTGGAGTCTTGTCGCATGCATGATCTCCTTCGAGACCTCGCTGTTTTAGAGGCCAAGGATGCAAATTTTTTTGAGGTACATGAAAACATTGATTTCACATTCCCTATTAGTGTTCGTCGGCTTGTCATTCATCAAAATCTCATGAAGAAGAACATTTCTCAATGCTTGCATAATTCACAACTCAGATCTTTGGTTTCATTTAGTGAAACTATAGGAAAAAAAAGTTGGAGATATTTACAAGAGCATATTAAATTACTTACGGTTTTGGAGCTAAGAAAGACAAATATGCTTCCAAGGGATATAGGAGAATTCATTCACTTGAAATTCTTGTGCATAAATGAACATGATAGAGTAACGCTTCCATTGTCCATTTGTAGACTGGTTAATCTGCAGAGTCTTGACTTGGGATATGCTTCTGGCAGTATACCATATTCAATTTGGAAATTGCAACAATTGAGACATCTAAATTGTTGGAATTGCAAGATTTCTGGCCAATCCAAAACAAGCAAGTGTGTGAATGGTTATTTGGGTGTGGAACAACTCACTAACCTTCAAACATTAGCCTTAAGGGGGGGGGGGAGTTGGTTGGAGGGAGATGGCCTAGGAAAATTAACCCAACTTAGGAAATTGGAATTACATAGGTCGTTGACTCCCTATTTGAAGAAGGGGTTTTTTGAGTCCATTACTAAATTAACTGCTCTTCAAACCTTGACTTTGGGCATTGAAAAGTATTCAAAGAAAAGATTGTTAAATCACCTTGGATTAGAGCGGCAGAAGAATGTCATTGAGGAGAAAACATTATTCCCAGGACTCGAGACTTTCTCAAGCCACGCCTATCTTTATGAAGTATTTTTGAGAGGGAAGTTTGAGAAATTACCGGAGCGATTTGAATTTTACCCTCCAAACCTCCTCAAACTCGAATTGTTGGCATGTGAGTTAAGAGATGATCCAATGATGATTCTAGAGAAGTTGCCATCATTGAGAATGCTTAGATTATTTAGTGATGCATATGTTGGAAGAAAAATGATATGTTCTTCTGGAGGGTTCCTTCAACTTAAAAGCTTATTCTTGTACGAATTAAAACAATTGGAGGAACTGACAATAGAGGAAGGAGCAATGAGTAGTCTGGAAACCCTACAAATTTGGGATTGTGATAAAATGAAAAAGCTTCCTCATGGATTGTTACAATTGACAAATCTTGAGAAACTAACATTGGAAGGGCGATCATGCCACGAATCAATTGAAGAGATTGAAAAGGCCGGGGGAGAAGATTGGAATAAGCTTCGTAAAATCATGTGCCAAAGCTTATTTTAAGCTTGAAGAAGCTTAAACATGTCAATTGCCATATTCCTAAAAGGCTGGGGGACAACTTCGGCTGTGTCTACAAAGAAGGCCTTCCTTGGTTTCATGTATTGGAATTTGCCACCCACATTCTCACAAGTACCCGAGAGATGAAGGCCATGTGTCGTGGTTGCTCGTTCTCAAGTATGTTTGTTTTTAATTTCTTTTTTGTTCCTACTTTGCCGTAGTTTTCAAATTTGTATATTTTTCTTGTTTTTAATTTTGGAAGTGATGAAATTTCATAAGTTTGTCTTGAAATGAAATGATTTATGGATATTGAATCTCAATTTCCTTTTTATTTGTTTTCATTTAATCATGCATTATTTTTTTCTTTGGCCAGAATTCTCTTTTAATGTATAGGAGGATAAGTCGTACAACAAATTTCTAAATCTATGGATTATAAAAGCGCCACACCTATACTTTTTGTTTTTTCCAAAATTTCTATTTTTTTATTTATAATTCAACCAAGGAATAAAAAATTAAATACTATAATAACAATAAATATTATTTTTATACTAAATTCAATAAGAATTGAAAAGAGAAAAAAAATTATATTTCTTTATTGTTGGGTTTATTTTTGTATTCGTGTTTTCAAGAACCCATTGAAATGAGTTATTCCTAAGCACGAGTTGGGCCCATGTGCAGATTGAAATATGGTTATGCTTTTGCTTGGACCTGGGCCAGTAATTTTAAACCCAATTGTGTTCAGCCCAACACAGTTAACCACAATTCTTGTTTCGGTTGAGTGGTTTCAGCCGATGTGATGTTATGTAATGCAAATTGCCATATTATATAAAATAAAAAATATTTATTTGACGTATTATTTAATAACAATACGTTCTAAAATTTTTTGGTTTTGCTTCATAGACATTCTAATAAAGTAATGTTCATTTTTTTTTCCTTTATTTCCTATGATATATAGCTTTTAGAAAATTTAATTTCCTTGCCATGAATCTCTCTACATTGATATACATATATATACACACAATTTTTTTTTATATTATAATTTGTAAATAAATTCAATTTTTTTAAATATTATGCTAGAATTATTATATAAATTTTCATTATTTTTTAAGCAATCCTAATCAAACAATTAAATATGATAAAAAAAAATCAAAATATTAAACTTTCATCAAATGGTAGAAGAAGAATCTTATATAAATTCCACTTAGGCAATCCATTTAATTAAATATAACTAAAGAAAAAAAATTTTAATTGGAATTTAAATTTGGTAATTTCCACTAGGGTATGGTCACTTCCTTTCATCGTTTTGTACAAAATCGGAATTGATGTGGTTGCATATAATTTTTCTGCTATTTTTGCATTAATTTCTTGGGTTTGTTTCTACAAATTAATCATCGATCCTTGATTTATATACTTCTAAATAAATAATCTAATAATGTTATTTTTATCAAATTAATAATTCAGTAAATCCATTAATCTCTAACTTACGTGGACATCAATTGTAGGTTTTATTTATTTATTTTCTTCATTTTTTTTTATGAGAATGATCTAGTCTTTATTTTATTAATTTTCAAAAAAGACCAAAGTAATTCCGGTAAAAGAATTTTTAGTCTTTAGCAATCTTATGAATAATAAAAATGTTGTATTAGTAAACACCAACTTCCTCGAACAAATCAAAAAGAAAAATTGTGAGGTAGGTGACACTAAAAGTAACATGGAATGCTATCTTGAGCTCCATATAAATATTCTTATCTTACGCACATTTAATATATTAATTATACATGAAAAAAAATAAAATAAATAAAATAAAACTTGAAAAAAAAAAAAGAAAAAAAAATTGTATTCATTGACATGTTGGTGCTGGCCTTTAGGGAGAAACCAAAAGAACAAATTTGATGTGGAGGCATTGTGACAATTGACGGGGTCTATCATTTTTTCAAAAGGTCATGTGTAAAACTTATTTAGGTTAAAAACAAAAACTACAAATTATTTTAGTTTTCAAGTCAAAACTTTTCTTCTTATAACAATAAATTAAAATTATAAATTATGAAAAATTAATGCATCATTGAAATTTTTTTAAGCAAGGTCATAATCTAGTTCACAGCTAAATTTGAATTAAGATCTTTAAAATAAAGAGGTCACAAATGAATTCCATGTAAATAATCCAAACATGCATATACTAATTATATGAAAATAGAATAATAAAAATGTTGTATTAATGGGTGCCAACCTCTTTGAAGAAATTGAAAGGACAAATTTGAGGTAGGTGACACAAAGAAGCATGTAATCTACATTGTGAACTCCATGTAAATAATCCCATGCATACATATCTAATATATATTATTAATTGAATGTTAAAATAAATAAAATTAATGAATAAAATAAAACCTAATTTTTTATTAGAAAAAAAAAAACCTTTAAAAGTTGTATTCATTGAAAATTCGTGGATGGTGATCCTGGGATTGACCAAAAAGATAAGGATAAATTTGAGGTATGTGACATAGTGATAATTGGCCTGATTTATCATTTTTAATTTAAAAAAAACCTCAATTTCATTTGTGAAATTGTTCAAATTTTATTTTAAAATTTTTATTTATTTATAAGACCATATTTGATTTACCAAATAAAACATAAAATAGAATAAAAAATAAAATAATATATCTCATTTTACTTTTGGTTAATGATAAAATAATACAAATTATTTTTTATTAATAATATATTTTATTTAACCAAATAAGAGATATGATAAGCGTTAAGATATCTTATCCATCATCTTTATTTTATCCCGGAACATGGGTATATTATTCTATTTTGCTAATTTGAATTACAAAAGCCAATCAAATAATTCATAAATTGAACCAAAACTAATGATTTTGTTAATTTTTTCTTTAAATACAATTATACTATTGTGATTTTTTTATTAAAAAAACAAATAAAATTCAAATCAAATAAAACTTGATAAGATTGATTTATTAATAGTTCTAATAATTTTTAAAAATGATTTCAAACTCAAATACTCATTTTGTTGATATAAAAGAATTCATGAATAAAAATGGATTACCATTTTGTTTTTTTAAATTTCATTATTAGATAAATACATGTAAATCAAACCAGACTTAAAGGTTGAATTCGTGAACAGAAATTATTTTAAAGAAATAATTCGGAATCCAAACGCAACCAACCCTTTTGAAAATGTTTTATTATTCACATAAATTGGAGCGATCTGTAGTTTCTTTCATGAAATTTAAGTAGTCTCTGTATGGGTGGATGGAAATAGAGTAGATATCTGCCCCTATAGGCCGCCGTACTCTCCCATTATCACATCTGCCCACTGCCACTGAGAACGACACCGCACCCACCACCATAGATGCCATTGATTTTTCCTGTTATCATTCTCTCTAAATGTTTTATTATTCACATAGGATCTCTTAGGCCTCTTTTATTACTGCTTTTAAAAGACTGTTTTGAAAAATAATCTTTTACGAACAGTTTTTTTTTATTTAAAAAAAAAAAATGTTTGAGAATTAAATTCTAAAAAATAATTTTTATTTTAAAAAAAATATATATGTTTGATTGAATTAATAAAAAAAAATTAGAATAAATAAGACAAAAAACAAAATCATATATTATGAAAAATATATACACACAAAAATTTATAAAGTAATTATAATACTTTATCCGAACTACAAATTAAATATTTCACCAAAACCATTACCCAATGTATTTGTTGAGTAAAGGCACATTATCAAAATTAATACCTAAATGAATTAATTAATTTTCTTCTTATAATAATAATAATAATAATAATAATAATAAATAGAAATTGTATCTACATGATATTGTAGTAATCCATACTATTATTGAATTCTAAAAAATTGGTTATTGAGTTGAAGTTGTTTTGGATGATTTGATTGGGTCAATGAGAAAGGTTGATTCAATGGTGGAACTAATAATATGAAATTCATCTATAAGCCAAATTTATTTGATTTTTCCCTTTCAAAAAAAAATTTCATGCATGGGAATGGTTAAAGAGAAAGGTAAAAGGCTTCTTTGGGAGCTCTTCTTGAGAATACTTTTATAGTTGAAAAAAGTCATATATATATATATATATATATTGATAATTAATTCCAAAAATAAGTTCTTGTTAATACAAATTTGAGAAATTGAGTTTTAAAATAAATATTTAAAATATATAATATTTTCATAAAAATAAATCAAAAATATTTTTATTTAAATTTTTAAATAAATTTTATTCTCAAAATAACTGAAAACTACTTTTAAAAACTAGAGTTTATAAAAATGATATTTAAAAAAAAAAACACTATAGGAATAAGGTAGCATTGAAAATAATTATTAATTTCCTCATATGCTTCCCAATTTCCAAGTATGCTCTCTCCCTCTCTCACGAACTAGTAGTGTTGGTTCTATACTTGATTCATATTTACACTAAAACAAACATTAGCACTTACAATTTTATTTCATATACTAAAACCTATTTTAGTTTATAAAAGTTCTCACTAAAACCAACATTGGTAGATGCATTTTTATTTTATATACTAAAACCAACATTATCAATGTTTATTTTTCGTGTATAAAATTTCATACTAAAACAAACATCAATGATTGTGGTTTTATGACGAAGATTAATGAAAAAAAAAAAAAAAACTTCCATACATATCAATAAAAAGCAATATTTTGATAATTATTTTGAAAACCACCTTAGTCCTGTAATTTTTTTTTTCTAACATTATTTCTTTCACATGCTCTAAAAATTATTCTTAGGTATAGCTTAGTGTATCCTCATTTAACCAAATATGAACATCAACTAAACTTTCTTGTCATGTTAAAAATATTTCTATTTTAATCCTTCTTATTTAATATAAAAATAAAATTGTTAAAAAAATTAGGTTAATCCAGCCTATGGTAATCACCCTAAAAGGGGGGTGAATAGGGTGATGGTCTCTTTTTGTAAATTTAAACTATGTGAATGTAAGAGACAATTATATGCAAACATAGAATAAACAATATAAGGACAACTGCATATAAATTAAAAGAGTAGGGAAAAGAGAATGCAAACACGAGATTTTATAGTGGTTTGGCGCAACCCGGCCTATATCCACTCTCTTTTAGCTTCAATCCCCAGTTTGAGGTTCCACTAATTAAAGGCTTCCAAACCAAGTTTTCAAGCAATACAATTGGATTATGGTTCCAATTTACTCTCTTGGACTTTTGGTTCAAAACACCCTTTACACTTCCCAAGAGATATCCCACTTTTGAATAACCCCTCAAGTGATACCATACACTTGAGAAACTTCATCTCAAAGATTTACAAATAAAAGATCTCACAAAATCCTAATACAAAAACTTTAAACTCAAATGATACAAGAAAACTAAGATTGAATGGTGCACTAAAAATATGCAAGTTTTAGAACAATGGTGAATTCAAAAAACACTCTTTCAAGGTTCAAATATATTCAAGAAAGGTTTGGGAATGTTAAACTTATGAAACAATAAAGATTGAAGTCTTTTTATAAAAGAAAAAAGTCAAACTAGCCGTTGGGGGTTCGATCGATTGACTAGCCGTTAGCATTTAATGTTGGCAGGTGACCATTGAACCTCAATCGTGCCTTGACCGGACCTCAACCGGTTGAGGTTCAACCATGATCGGTTGAACAACCGTTTTGGAAGAAAGAGAAAAAATTTTGCACCTTCGACCGATTACTGTTTATAGGTAGACAGGTTACTGTTCATACACTTGACCGGTTGAGTTAAGGGTTGACCGATTACTGTTCATCCGGTTCAACGGGTTGAACCATTTTTGGCTCAACAACCAACTTTTTCAACTTAAAACATTTTAAACAAGTTTGAAACAACATTTGACACAAGGTTTTAGTTTAAAATATAAAATCATCTAATTTTAAAAATATTTAAAACAAAATAACTCTTTGATGATTTCGGTGCATAAGTAAAGAATGTAATGCATGAAAATCCTAATGCACTAATAACCTTATAAAGAGATCTTATGAAGTTTGGGTCTTGAAAAACACTTCTCTTTGAGGTGGTCTTCTTTTTCATGATTTCTCTTTGCCTTGATTTGTTTTTATGATTACCACTTTGAAGATTGTCTTGCCTAATCATATTTGAAATACAATCATTAGTTCTAAACTTTGTTTTGTTGTCATCCAAATCGAGATTAACCAAACCTTGATTTCATAAAAATATTTAAAAATATATAAAATTTTAAATAATGTTTATTAAACATGATTTTTCCTTTATATTTTTCACTTTTATATCTCTTAAATGCTACATAAGTAAACTCTGTTGCCTTTGTATATTTTTTTTATAATAAAAATACTGAAAAATAATTTTTTTCTGGGTGAAAGAGTTTTCTTTTTCAAACTTTATTTTCTTTATTTTCCTGTTGATCTTCATTCACCCAAAAGTTCAAACTCACCTTTTGAAATAACTTGAACACATTACCACATATGTGTTTTGTTATATCATCAAAGATTATTTGAAATAGATCATTAAGGAAATATTTTAAATTTAAAAGTCTTTTATTTGATCAAATATCCAATTTTAGTAATATAATTAGTCTTTATTATCTTCACCAATTATTTTCCCTCCAAATATTTCTTATTTTAATTCTTAATTTGCATTTTTGAACAATATTTTTTATTCTAATTTATCATACTTTAATTTTTCATATTACTATACTCTTTTATGTTCATAAGGTAGTATTCTTCCTTGAAAACAACTAATATCCACCTCTCTCTTTTTTAAAATTATCTTAAACATTTTTTTTTCTATATTTTCCCTAGCATCAAAGAGTTCAATACTTTACATCAAGTTGATTAGTCAATTTAGAAAAGCTACCAAAAAATGTTGAAAATTCTATTTTATTTTCAAAGATATAATAGAACATGAATACATGTGCACCTTTACTTTTATTTTCTTGTTGAATCTTCCAATGGGGTAAATCTTATGATGTGAAATTGTTCGGAGTACATTTTTAATTTTTCTTCACTTTTATTCATTCCTAACACAAAGTTTAGTTCATCGGATAAAATATAAAATAGGATAAGTAAAGAAATAATATATCGTATCCAAGTGATAGGATGATAGTATAAGTTATTACGTACTAATCCTATTTGTTATTGTTGAGGAGAAGAAAAAATGGTATTCTTCTATATATTTAAAGATACAGCATATGAGGGTTATATATAACCTGTACATGAAGTTAATTTGGAAGAAACTAATTACACTAATCTAGGCTACAATCTTGGATGATTTACAATCAAATAACACTAACTTGGTAACTAGAATATTTTGGTAACTAGAATATTTTTATTTCTATAATTGCTCCTTCAACAACTCACGTCAATAGTTATTTCTCACTATACCACATATTTTATTTGATATAATGTCTAAAGATATCATAATTGATAGAAAATCATATTTTAATATATGCATTTTCAGTCTATCTTCTCTCATAGTACAATGAAATCTTATCTTCAAACACGAGTTATGACATTTTCCAGATTTTATGTTTGAATTTTCTTTGCTTCTATTCATTCCAAAGGCATCTTCAAACAGCTTATCTTATTTTCAAAGATAGAATAGAATATGGACACATACATCTTTACTTTTATTTTCTTGTTGGATCCGTGACAAAGCAAATCTTATTTTGTGAAATTGTTCAAATTTTATTTTTAATTTTTTAAATTTTATTTATTTGTAAGACTATATTTGGTTCACTAAATAAAACATAAAATAGAATAAGAAATGTTACGTATCTCATTTTACTTTTGATTGGTGATAAAATAATACAAATTATTTTTTATTAATCATATATTTTATTTAACTAAACAAGAGATATGATAAGTGTTGAAATATCTTATCCATCATCTTTATTTTATCTTGAATATGGGATATATTATTCTATTTTGCTAATTTGAATCACAAAAACCAATCAAATAATTCATAAATTAAACCAAAACTAATGATTTTGTTAATTTTTTTCTTTAAATACAATTATATTATTGTGATTTTTTTATTAAAAAAACAAATAAAATTCAAATAAAATAAAACTTGATAAGATTGATTTATTAATAGTTCTAATAATTTTTAAAAATGATTTCAAACTCAAATACTCATTTTGTTGATATAAAATAATTCATGAATAAAAATGGATTACCATTTCTCTCTTAGGATTTTGTTTTTTTAAATTTCATTATTAGATAAATACATTTAAATCAAACCAGACTTGAAAGGCTGAATTCGTGAATTAAAGAAATAATTCAGAATCCAAATGCAACCAATTACCCTTTTGAAAATGTTTTATTATTCACATAAGTTGGAGGATCTGTAGTTTCTTTCATAAAATTTAAGTAGTCTTTGTATGGGTAGATGGAAATAGAGTAGGTATCTGCCCCTATAGGTCGCCGTATTCTCCCATTATCACATCTGCCCATTGCCACTGAGAATGAGACCCCACCGACCACTGATTTTTCCTGTCTTCCTTCTCTAAATGTTTTATTATTCACACAAGTTGGAGGATCTCTAGTTTCTTTCATGAAATTTATGTCATTGATTTTTCCTGTCTTCATTCTCTAAATGTTTTATTATTCATACAAGTTGGAGGATCTCTAGTTTCTTTCATGAAATTTATGCAATTGATTTTTCCTATCTTCATTCTCTAAATGTTTTATTATTCACACAAGTTGGAGGATCTCTAGTTTCTTTCATGAAATTTATGTCATTGATTTTTCCTGTTTTCATTCTCTAAATGTTTTATTATTCACACAAGTTAGAGGATCTCTAGTTTCTTTCATGAAATTTATGCAATTGATTTTTCCTGTCTTCATTCTCTAAATGTTTTATTATTCACACAAGTTGGAGGATCTCTAGTTTCTTTCATGAAATTTATGCCATTGATTTTTCACACAAGTTGGAGGATCTCTAGTTTCTTTCATGAAATTTATGTCATTGATTTTTCCTGTCTTCATTCTCTAAATGTTTTAATATTCACACAAGTTGGAGGATCTCTAATTTCTTTCATGAAATTTATGCAATTGATTTTTCATGTCTTCATTCTTTAAATGTTTTATTATTCACACAAGTTGAAGGATCTCTAGTTTCTTTCATGAAATTTATGTCATTGATTTTTCCTGTTTTTATTTTCTAAATATTTTATTATTCACACAAGTTGGAGTATCTCTAATTTCTTTCATGAAATTTATACAATTGATTTTTCATGTCTTCATTCCCTAAATGTTTTATTATTCACACAAGTTGGAGGATATCTGGTTTCTTTCATGAAATTTAAGTAGTCTCTGTATGGGTGGATGGAAATAGAGTATATATTTGCCCCTATAGGCAGCCGTACTCTCCATTATCACATCAGCCCCCTGCCGCTAAGTACAAGTACTAAAAATAATTTTAAATCTATCCTATTGTTATCCAAATAAAAAAAAAAAAAATTACAATCGTTTCTTTAAAATACATTTATGAACTTTTTAAAAAAAATATAAAAAATCATCTCGACGATTTTTTAAAAAATAAATAAAATAAATTAAGAAATAAAAAATGGTATCTTAAATAAACAATTTTCATACAAATATATATAAAAGAAATTCTTATCTAAATAAAATAAAATAAAATAAAAAATAAGTGTGAAATAGTCTCTTTAACATATGACAATAAAAGTGAGAAATTCTCACTTCAAAAAAAAAAAAAACCATCAAAATCATTTTTCATTCTTTATTCTATTATTAATAATAATATTATATAATATATAATTAAAATTTTATTATTAAATTTAATATAAAATAAATATCTATTATTATTTCTACTTGGTAAAAAAAAAAAAACCATTATCATTATGAATATGTTTTAAAAAATTGTTATTAATTTATTAAACAATTATTTAGTATATTATTTATATATTAAATTTAGTAAATAAAATTAATTAATTTTATAATATATATTTATAATAGTTGTATTATTATATAAATAGAATAAAGAATGAAAAATGTGGATTTTTTAAGGTTTTGTTTTTGTTTTTTTTTTTTAGGTGAGAATTTCTCACTTTTGTGCTGCCCACTTGGGTAATTTTAGAATTTCTCACTTTTGTGTGAAAATCTCTTTTCAAGAGACGATTTCCTAGTTGAGTTTTTATTATTTTTTTAAGTGAGAATTTTTGCACATATATATATTTTTTTGTGGAAATCGTCTCTTTAAGAGACTATTTCTCACTTGGTTTTATTTTATTATTATTATTTTGAAAATTGTCTCTTTAAGAGATGATTTCTCATTTCTTAAATTTTTTATTTTTTATTTTTTAGAAAATCACCTCTTAAAGAGATGATTTATTTCACATGTGAAAATCATTTCTTCTAGAGACGATTTCTCATTTCTTAAATTTTTTTGAAATCTTCTCTTTAAGAGACAATTTCTTATATAAAAAAAAATGGAATTTTAGAAATCGTGTATTGAAAAGACGATTTTTTTATAATTTTTTAAAAAGTTCATAAATCATCTTTTGAAAAACGATTTTTCAACTACAATTTATTTTCTCTTTTCTACTTGGACAAAACTACGGATTGATTTAAAATTATTTTTCTTACTACAATAATTTAAAAATTATTTTTTAAAACTGTCGCACTCTTATAAAAAATCCCTAGAACGACACCCACCACCACCATAGATGCCATTGATTTTTCCTGTCTTCATTCTCTCTTTAAATGTGACTTCTTATCTTCACTGGAGAGAAATCGTGTATTGAAAAGACGATTTTTTTATAATTTTAAAAAAAATTCATAAATCATCTTTTGAAAAACGATTTTTCAACTACAATTTATTTTCTCTTTTCTACTTGGACAAAACTACGGATTGATTTAGAATTATTTTTCTTACTACAATAATTTAAAAATTATTTTTTAAAACTGTCGCACTCTTATCAAAAATCCCGAGAACGACACCCCACCACCACCATAGATGCCATTGATTTTTCCTGTCTTCTTTCTCTCTTTGAATGGGACTTCTTATCTTCAATGGAGAGAAATCGTGTATTGAAAAAACGATTTTTTTATAATTTTTTAAAAAGTTCATAAATCATCTTTTGAAAAACGATTTTTCAACTACAATTTATTTTCTCTTTTCTATTTGGACAAAACTACGGATTGATTTAGAATTATTTTTTAAAACTGTCGCACTCTTATAAAAAATCCCGAGAACGAACACCCCACCACCACCATAGATGCCATTGATTTTTCCTGTCTTCATTCTCTCTAAATGTTTTATTATTCAGAAATTTAAGTAGTCTCTATGGGTGGATGGAAATAGTGTAGATATCTGCCTCTATAGGCAGCCATATCACATCAGCCCACTGCCACTGAGAACGACACCCCACCACCCACCACCATAGATGCCATTGATTTTTCCTGTCTTCATTCTCTCTTGAATGGGATTTCTTATCTTCAAATACATTTTCCAGCAATCGGGAACCCACCGTGTTAAGATTGCATTAACAAGTTTTCTTTCCGAAGAGTAGCTCAAAAATGGCAGAAGGCACTGTTACCTTCTTTGCGGAGAAGTTGAGCAACTTGATTTTACAGGAAGCTTATGTATTTGGGCAAGTAGAAGGCCAGATAAAGCTGCTGCGCAACGAGCTGGAGTGGATGCGCCTCTTCCTGAAGGATGCGGATTCAAAGCGCATATACGACGAAAGAATCAAGCTGTGGGTGAATCAGATTAGAAACGCAACCCATGACGCTGAAGATGTCATCGACGAATTCATCGTCAATATGGATCATCGCCAGCGAAGACTCAACACCCTCAAGCTCCTCAAGTGCCTACCTACTTGCGTAGGATTCGCTGACAAGTTACCCTTCATCCACGAGCTTGACAGTCGTGTGAAAGATATAAATGTGATGATTGGGGCGATTATGGCTAATAGATCCAAGTATGGTCTTGGAGATCTAGTGGCTTCCAGCTCATCCACGACTGATCAGGTTGCGGCGCACAAGGAGAAGCGGCCCCCAGTTGTTGAAGAGAGCGATGTAGTGGGGATCGAAGATGGCACCGAAGAGGTGAAGCAGATGCTGATGAAGGAAGAGACGCGGAGATCAGTGGTGTCCATCGTGGGGATGGGCGGCCTAGGCAAGACAACTCTCGCCAAGAAAGTTTATAATCAAAGGGATGTCCAACAACACTTTGATTGTAAAGCTTGGGTTTATGTGTCTCAAGAGTTCAGAGCAAGAGAAATTTTGCTCGATATTGCCAATCATTTTATGTCTCTCAGTGAAAAAGAAAAAGAGATGAGAGAGAGTGAGCTTGGCGAGAAGCTTTGTGAATACCTGAAGGAGAAGAAGTACTTGGTAGTCATGGATGATGTATGGAGCAGTGAAGTTTGGAGTCGCTTGCGCTCACATCTTCCTGAGGCCAAGGATGGGAGCAAAGTTTTGATCACTACTCGTAATAAAGAAATCGCTCTGCATGCCACTTCACAAGCATTTATCTATGAACTTCGTCTGATGAATGATGATGAGAGTTGGCAGCTTTTTCTCAAAAAAACTTTTCAAGGAACAAGCACACCTCATACTCTAAGTAGGGAGTTAGAGGAACCGGGAAAGAAAATTGTGGCAAAATGCAAAGGTTTGCCTCTTGCGGTTGTGGTCTTAGGAGGCTTACTGTCCACAAAAGAGAAGACAAAACCATCATGGGAGAAAGTGCTTGCAAGTATTGAGTGGTATCTGGATCAAGGCCCTGAATCGTGCATGGGAATTCTTGCTTTAAGTTACAATGACTTGCCTTATTACTTGAAGTCTTGTTTTCTTTATTGTGGGATTTTTCCAGAGGATTCTGAGATTGGTGCAAGAAAGTTGATCCGTTTGTGGCTGGCTGAAGGCTTTATACAGAGAAGGGGAAAAGAAACACTGGAAGACATAGCCGAAGACTACATGCACGAGTTGATCCATAGAAGTTTGATTCAAGTGGCTGAACGAAGGGTAGATGGAGGAGTGGAGTCTTGTCGCATGCATGATCTCCTTCGAGACCTCGCTGTTTTAGAGGCCAAGGATGCAAATTTTTTTGAGGTACATGAAAACATTGATTCCACATTCCCTATTAGTGTTCGTCGGCTTGTCATTCATCAAAATCTCATCAACAAGAACATTTCTCAATGCCTACACAATTCACAACTCAGATCTTTGGTTTGTTGTAGTCAAACTTTGGGAAAAAATAAATGGGGATCTTTACGAGCGCATATTAAATTACTTACTGTTTTGGACCTAGGAAAGACAAATGATAATTATATGCTTCCAAGGGAAATAGGAGAACTCATTCACTTGAAATTCTTGTGCATAAAGGGATATGGTAGAGTAACGCTTCCATCGTGCATTTGTAGACTGGTTAATCTGCAGAGTCTTGACTTAGGATATAATTTTGGCAGTATACCATATTCAATTTGGAAATTGCAGCAATTGAGACATCTAACTTGTTGGAATTGCAAGATTTCTAGCCAATTCAAAACAAGCAAGTGTGTGAATGGTTATTTGGGTGTGGAACAACTCACTAACCTTCAAACATTAGCTTTACAGGGGGGGAGTTGGTTGGAGGGAGATGGCCTAGGAAAATTAACCCAACTTAGGAAATTGGAATTATGTGGGTCGTTGACTCCCTATTTGAAGAAGGGGTTTTTTGAGTCCATTACTAAATTAACTGCTCTTCAAACCTTGACTTTAAGGATTGAAAAATATCCAAAGAAAAGATTGTTAAATCACCTTGGATTAGAGCGGCAGAAGAATGTCATTGAGGAGAAAACATTATTCCCAGGACTCGAGCCTTTCTCAAGCCACGCCTATCTTTATGAAGTAATTTTGGAAGGGAAGTTTGAGAAATTGCCGGAGCAATTTGAATTTTACCCGCCTAACCTCCTCGATCTCTATTTGTCGAATTGTAAGTTAAGAGATGATCCAATGATGATTCTAGAGAAGTTGCCATCATTGAGAAAGCTTCGATTAAGTTCTGATGCATATGTTGGAAGAAAAATGATATGTTCTTCCGGAGGGTTCCTTCAACTTGAAAGCTTAGACTTGTTCGATTTAAATAAATTGGAGGATCTGACGATAGAGGAAGGAGCATTGAGTAGGCTGAAAACCCTAAAAATTTCGCTTTGTAATGAAATGAAAAAGCTTCCTGGATTGTTACAATTGACAAATCTTGAGAAACTATCAGGGTCATCAATCCGCGAATCAATTAAAGAGATTAAAGAGGCCGGGGGAGAAGATTGGAATAAGCTTCGTAAAATCATGTGCTAATGCTTATTTTAAGCTTAAAGAAGCTTAGACATGTCAATTGCCATATTCCTAAAAGGCTAGGGGACAACTTCGGCTGTGTCTACAAAGAAGGCCTTCCTTGGTTTCATGTATGGGTATTTGCCACCCACATTCTCACAAGTACCGGAGAGATGAAGGCCATGTGTCGTGGTTGCTCGTTCTCAAGTATGTTTGTTGTTAATTTCTTTTTTGTTCCTACTTTGCCGTAGTTTTCAATTTGTATATTTTTCTTGTTTTTAATTTTTGAAGTGATGAAATTTTGTAAGTTTGTCTTGACATGAAATGATTTATGGATATTGAATCTCAATTTCCTTTTTATTTGTTTTCATTTAATCATGCATTATTTTTTTCTTTGGCCAGAATTCTCTTTTAATGTATAGGAGGATAAGTCGTACAACAAATTTCTAAATCTATGGATTATAAAAGCGCCACACCTATTCTTTTTGTTTTTTCCAAAATTTTTATTTTTTTATTTATAATTCAACCAAGGAATAAAAAATTAAATACTATAATAACAATAAATATTATTTTTATACTAAATTCAATAAGAATTGAAAAGAAAAAAAATTATTTATATTTCTTTATTGTTGGGTTTATTTTTGTATTCGTGTTTTCAAGAACCCATTGAAATGAGTTATTCCTAAGCACGAGTTGGGCCCATGTGCAGATTGGAAATATGGTTATGCTTTAGCTTGGACCTTGGCCAGCATTTTTAAGCCCAATTGGGTTCAGCCCAACACAGTTAACTACAATTCTTGTTTCGGTTGAGTGGTTTCAGCGGATGTGATGTTATGTAATGCAAATTGCCATATTATATAAAATAAAAAATATTTATTTGACGTATTATTTAATAACAATACGTTCTAAAAATTTTTGGTTTTGCTTCATAGACATTCTAATAAAGTAATGTTCATTTTTTTTCCTTTATTTCCTATGATATATAGCTTTTAGAAAATTTAATTTCCTTGCCATGAATCTCTCTACATTGATATACATATATACACACAATTTTTTTTAATTATAATTTGTAAATAAATTCAATTTTTTTAAACATTATGCAAGAATTATTATATAAATTTTCATTATTTTGTAAGCAACCCTAATCAAACAATTAAGTACGATAAAAAAATAAAAATATTAAACTTTCATCAAATGGTAGAAGAAGAATCTTATATAAATTCCACTTAGGCAATTCATTTAATTAAATATAACTAAAGAAAAAAATTTTAATTGGAATTTAAATTTGGTAATTTCCACTAGGGTATGGTCACTTCCTTTCATCGTTTTGTACAAAATCGGAATTGATGTGGTTGCATATAATTTTCCTGCTATTTTTGCATTAATTTCTTGGGTTTGTTTCTACAAATTAATCATCGATCCTTGATTTATATACTTCTAAATAAATAATCTAATAATGTTATTCTTATCAAATTAATAATTCAATAAATCCATTAATCTCTAACTTACGTGGACATCAATTGTAGGTTTTATTTATTCATTTTCTTCATTTTTTTATGAGAATGATCTAGTCTTTATTTTATTAATTTTCAAAAAAGATCAAAGTAATTCCGGTAAAAGAATTTTTAGTCTTTAGCAATCTTATGAATAATAAAAATGTTGTATTAGTAAACACCAACTTCCTCGAACAAATCAAAAAGAAAAATTGTGAGGTAGGTGACACTAGAAGTAACATGGAATGCTATCTTGAGCTCCATAGAAATATTCTTATCTTACGCACATTTAATATATTAATTGTACATGAAAAAAAATAAAATGAATAAAATAAAACTTGAAAAAAAAAAAAAGAAATAAAAATTGTATTCATTGACATGTTGGTGCTAGCCTTTAGGGAGAAACCAAAAGAACAAATTTGATGTGGATGACTGTGGACCCCGCATTTCGGCTCAATGCGTTTCCCACTCGATGGCGAGCTCGATTTTTATTTGAAAAATTGATTTTTATTTGATTAAGAAAATGACTTGGAGTCGCCACTTATTTTTGTTTTATTTTTAAAAGGGTAAACAAAATAAGAAAGAAAAACCCTAAATGTGACTCCTTAATTTGGAAAAGAGGGTCTGCGAAAAACCGGATCGGGTTCGGGGATCAGGTTACTTATCAGGAAGGTACGGTAAAGACCGTAGCACCCCTCTAAGCCCCTAAAATCGGGTCTCTACTAATAAAATGAAGCAATCATGGCAATTGATGAGGGAATCAATGAATACTCAGAGTGATCATGCACATGTGAGAATCTAAACATGCATACAGAAAATGAACTGAGCGGGTATGGATGCGTACCTGGCCAGTGATCCATAAAGCGCTATCAAGAAGTGAGGTTAGCGCACAATTAAGGAATAATTTCGAGCATGTCATAGAGCAGAATAAAATCGATCATGCATGACAATTAAATCAAACAAACAATCAATCAATCAATCATAAAATCACGTATGTGGGGCCCCCACCAAAGCCCGTTTATTTTGCATGAATTAATATCACAGATTCCATCATTCTGGAATCATGAAAAATTCATTCATGCCTATTAAAATCAAGAGGAGCAAAAGATTGTTTGAAAACCAGAGTGGAATCAAAACTATTTGAGAGAAAATTGGATTTTTGAAATTTATTTGAAAATTGGAGTTTTAGGGATTATTTGAAAATTGGAGTTTTAGAAATTACTTGAAAATTAGATTTTTAGAAATTAAATATAAAAATGAGAATTTTAGAAATTAAACTTGAAAGGAATTGGAATTTCAGAGAGCGAAATTTGGGAATCGGAATTTTGAAAAAATTATTTAAAGACGGAATTTTAATAAACAAATAAGTGGATAAATAAAGGAATGGAATAATAATAATGATGAAATAATAAAGATTAAGTAAATAATTACGAAAAATAGAATTTTAGAGATTGAAGATTGAATTTAGAGCTTGAAATTTTGAGAAATTATTTGGAGATGGGATTTTAAATATATAAATAAGTGAATAAATAAATGAACGGGATAATAATAGTAACGAAAATCATCATTAAACAGCTGAATGTGAATAGTGAAATTTTTGAGGTTGAAAATTAAATTTGAGAGTTGAAAAATTGGAATTGTCTAATGATGGAATTTTAAAAAATAAAATTTGAAAATAATTAAAGTTTAGGAAGTTAAAGTGTTGAAAACTAAATTTTTAAAAATGGGAGCTTTTGAAAAATTAAATTAGAATTGGAGCTTTGAGAAATTAAATTAAAACTAGAGTTTTTTTTTTTGGTATATTATTTTAAGATTAAAATTTTGAAAATGAAATTTTTGGGCATCAAAAGTTGAAGAAAACTAATAAAATAATAGAATGAAATAAAATAAAAAGAGGCTTACCATCAAAACGTGTACACAACATGAGGAATCAATAAATGGAAAGAAAAGGCCCCACAAACCTATTTTTTTAAGTCTCTTCCTAGAAAGTCCACTTATAATTTTGCCCATTGGATAATAAGGTGATCCCATACTTTGCAACCATATCCATATGACCATATAGACCAAAAAAGTGCTGGAGCTAGTAAATAAAGTCAAACCACTTACCCTATTATAATAATAATTCTACTTGGAAAAATGCTCCGAGCCTTCACTGTTGCTGAAACTCTATGCATATATATGTAAAAAAAACAGCTGACATACATAATGGCCGTGAAGGTACCAAAAAAATGGGGTGTGCAGTTGGTGCGGCGGCGAATGGAAAAGAACCAGCTGTGACATGGAGTTGATGCTATGGTGGATGAGCAGCCCGGTGATAAAGAAAAGTCAGTAGCCCGGTGATGAAAAAGAATAGCAGTCCGGTGATGAAAAGAAATCAACAGCCCGGTGATAAAAATATGGCAGCCCAGTGACTGCAAAAAATGGCTCTCTTCCCTCACTGTTCTTACATTTGTCACTCTTGTTTAACCTCAGGCCCAACACGCTGCCAGTTTTGGATGATGAACTCTTTGCATGTAAGCTTCTCTGTTTACAGATATTAAAAGAAGAACAAAGATCCTAAAAAACAGAGCATACATCTCGTTAACGTCTCTGCTTCATCTGAAACCATGGGTGGCTTAATCGGTTTTATCAAATACAAGAAACAGCCTTTGTGTATAGGCCTTCATTCACAGAAAGGATCACAAATATAGGAGCCAAAACAACAAAAAACGAGGGAAAGACAATTAAGGAATAAAGTAGAAAAACATGAGTGTATCAAGCCTCATGTCGGGTGGTATCCATGGGCAGATACAGGTGGGAAGATCTCAAGCCAGAGCCACAAAATATGTGAGAAACAGATCTCATCAACTCCAAACTAAACCATAAGGATAACGACAAGATCAACGACAACAAACAAGTGATCCAGAAAAATCAATGAAATTCAACATGAAATCCAACCCGGACTGATGAGCAATGCAAAGCAAACCAAAATGAGAAAGGGATGAGGAGAATATGAATCAAAAGGGAGCAAGAGACTCACCCCAAACTCACCTGCAGCTGCCTTCTTTCTCTGTTATCTCCTTCTCTAGTAAGTTCTCCTCTAAGATCAATGGAACCAGCAAGCTCCCTTCTCTGTGACTCCCCTAATGGCTTCCTCTAATGGCTCCCTCTCCCCCCCCAGACTCCCCCTCGTATATCCTTTTTCTCTCCTGTTTCTATCTTCCACAGCAAGCCACTCTGCCCGCTGCTACACGTCCCATCTGGTGGCTACCTTCATCATCAGCATGGCGTCTCTGCTCCTCTCCAGCTGGGGGTCCCCTACCCCTTCTAACAATATAATGAAAATCCAAAAAAAAAACAAACCTCCCGGGTCCTCACTACCAAAGGGGGTCTACAATGACATTGTGACAATTGACGTGGTCTATCAATTGACGTGGTCTATCATTTTTTCAAAAGGTCATGTGCAAAACTTATTTAGGTTAAAAACAAAAACTACAAGTGCATATTAAATTACTTTGTTTTTCAAAGTAAAAAACTATTCCTAAGGATAGCTGTGTTTTCAAAATTTTGTTGGCTTTGATTGATTCAATTGATAAGTTTCGGTGTGGGTGTCACGTGATAAGGCTGATACCAAGGGGCAACAGTGAGATAACGCACGTGCTGATGGGCATCTGGCACGTGACTACACGTGTTTTTTAAAATGTTGTTGACTTTGATTGATTCAATCGATAAGTTTCGATGTGGGTGTCACGTGATAAGGCCGATACCAAAGGTAGAAGCGAGATGGCGCACATGCTTATGGGCATCTGGCACGTGGCTTCAACAACCTTCGTGCATCGTGCATCCTGTGACACACTTTGATTATATATATATACAACAAATTATAAATTATAATACTTTGTTGCAACTACAAATTAAATATTTCACCAAAAACATTACCCAATGTATTTGTGGAGTAAATGCACATGATCAAAAATAATATCTAAATGGATTAATAAATTTTCCTCTTATAATAATAATAATAATAAAAAAGGGATGCAGTTTTGATTAATCAATTATTAGATTTACTCTTCTTATTGAAGTCTTCTTCTTAAAAAAGGTTTAATAAGGTCTAAAATTTTTAAAAATATTTAAATATTTAATCCTTCTTATTTAATATAAAAATAAAATTTTTATATAAAATTTTAAATAATGCTTATTAAATTTGAATTTCCTTTATATTTTCCATTCTTTTTTTATATCTCTTTATAAAGATACATAAACTCTCTTGCTTTTATATTTTTCTTCATAACCAATACAGAGAAAATAAAGAAAAAAATATTTTATTGATAAAAGAGCTTTCTTTTTCAGACTTTATTTTCTTTATCTTTTCTAGTGATGTTCATTCCCAAGAGTTTGAACTCACCATTACCTTGGAATAGGTTAAACACACTACCATATGCAAGATTTTGTTATACCGTTAAAGATTATTTTTTATTATCTACATCAATTATCGTCTCTCAAAATATTTCTTATTCTAATTCTTAATTTACATTTTTTGCAATATTTTGACTATGATTTGTCATATTTTAATTTTTCATACAAGTATACTTTTTCATGTTCATAAAACAATATTATTCCTTGAATTTTTTTTCTATTTTTTCCCTTAACATCAAATGATGAATAATTCAAATTGAGTTGATTAGTCAATTTAGAATAAAGATGAAAACATGCTATTTTATTTTCAATCATAGAATAGGATATGGACCTATGCATCTTTACTTTCATGTCAAAAGCAAATCTTATCATGTGAAATTGTTCAAGGAAAGATTAAGATTATGTTTGGTTCTCGAAAAATACTAAGGAAAGAAAATAAATGTAAAAGAAAATGATTTTTTTTCATGTTTGATTGTCTTATGAAAAATATAAAAGAAAATCAAATATAATTAAAATTAATTAAAAACTTATGTACTTTTAAATTATTTAATCTTTATATTGATGAGTTAAAATAAATAAAATGAGTTTGAAGTAACCAAAAAAAAAAATTATCGATTTTTAATGTATTTTTTATTTATTTATTTTTTCCTTCTAGTTTTTTTTATATTTTTTTTCACTTGCATTTTTCCTCAAATTTTTTGGACCAATTATAGCGTAGTAAAGGTTGAAACCCACCTTTACTTTTTTATTTTTGAATTTTCTTGGCTCCCAATTCTTCCCTAAGGGAAACTTATCCTCAGGCATGAAATGACCCCACTAAAAGAACAAATAGAGTCTAATGGGCAATAGTTTTCCCTCCTTTACTTATTTTTGAATTGACATATGATGTGATACAGCTTTAGAAAAATCATTTCTGGGAAGACCATATTTGTGGGGTTGGATGAAATATTTAAAGGAATTGTTGGGAACCCAATCACACTCCCGGAAGGAAGAAACCAAGTCTCATTGTCACTGTGGAGAAATTGTGAAGAAAATGGCAGATACGGTTTCCATCTTTGTGGAGAAGTTGAGCAACTTGGTTTTACAAGAAGCCTTTCTGTTTGGACAAGTAGAAGAGCAGGTGAAGTTGCTGCGGGACGAGCTGAAATGGATGCGCCTCTTCTTGAAAGATGCGGATTCACAATCCTTGTACAACGAAAAAATCAAGCTGTGGGTGGAGCAGATTAGGAACGTGACCCATGATGCTGAAGATGTCATCGATGAGTTTATCCTCGACATGGATCGCCGGCAGCTGAGACTCAACACCCTCAAGTTCCTCAAGTGCCTACCTACTTGCGTAGGATTTGCCGACAAGTTACCTTTCATCCACGAGCTCGGCGGTCGTGTGAAAGAGATCAATATCAGGATTGAGAGGATTATGGCTAATAGATCCAAGTATGGCCTTGAAGCTCTAATGGCTTCCAGCTCATCCAGTACTACTGATCAGGTTGTGGCGCACAAGGAGAAGTGGGCCCAAGTTGTCGAAGGGAGCGATGTAGTGGGGATTGAAGATGGCACCGAGGTGGTGACGCAGATGCTGATGAAGGGAGAGATGCGGAGAGCGGTAGTGTCCATCGTGGGGATGGGCGGCCTAGGCAAGACAACTCTTGCCAAGAAAGTTTATAATCATAGTGATGTTAAGCAACACTTCGATTGTCATGCCTGGGTCTATGTATCTCAAGAGTTCAAAGCAAGAGAAATCTTGCTTGGGATTGCCGATTGTGTTATGTCTGTCAGTGATGAAAAGAAGAAAGAAGTAAAAGAGATGGGAGAGGCTGAGCTTGGCAGGAATGTTCGTGAGTATCTGAAAGAGAAGAAGTACTTGGTTGCTATGGATGATGTATGGAGCAGGGAAGTTTGGAGTAGCTTGTGCTCATATCTTCCTGAGGCTAAGGATGGGAGCAAAGTGTTGATCACCACCCGCAATGAAGAAATTGCTCTGCATGCCAATTCACAGGGGGAAATTGCCTGGACATCTCTCAATTCAGAAGAAGAAATTGCTCAACATGCCAATTCACAAGCACTTATCTATAGGCTTCGTATTATGAACGATGATGAGAGTTGGCGGCTCCTTCTCAAGAAAACTTTTGGGAACAGAAGTACATCAGGTATTCTAACTCCAGAGTTAGAAGTATCGGGAAAAAATATTGTGGCAAAATGCAATGGTTTGCCCCTTGCCATTGTGGTGGTAGGAGGCCTGCTATCCACAAAAGAGAAGACAAAATCATCGTGGGAGAAAGTGCTTGCAAGCATAGATTGGCATCTAAGTCAAGGTCCTGAATCTTATATGGGAATTCTTGCTTTAAGTTACAATGACTTGCCCTATTACTTGAAGTCTTGTTTTCTTTATTGTGGAATCTTCCCAGAAGACTCAGAAATCAAAACAAGCAAGTTGATTCAGTTATGGTTGGCTGAAGGCTTTATACAAAGGAGGGGAAAAGAACCATTAGAAGACATTGCGGAAGACTATTTATATGAATTGATCCATAGAAGCATGATTCAAGTGGCCGCCAGAAAGATAGATGGAAGAGTGGCCTCTTGCCGCATACATGATCTTCTTCGAGACCTTGCCATTTCAGAGGCAAGAGATGCAAGACTTTTTGAGGTACATGAAAACATTGATGTTGCATTTCCTACCGGCGTTCGTCGGCTCAGCATTCATCAACATCTCATCAACAACAACATTTCTCAACATTTGCATAATTCACGTCTCAGATCTTTAATTTTCTTTACTGAGCCATTTGAAAGAAAAAGTTGGAAATCTTTACAAGAGCATATTAAATTACTTACTGTTTTGGACTTAGGAAGTACGAATGATAATTATATAGTCCTGGAGGAAATAGGAGAACTTGTCCATCTGAAATTCCTACACATTAGGGGATACGAGAGAGTAACACTTCCTTCTTCCATTGATAGACTTGTTAATCTCCAAAGTTTTGACTTAGGCAACAATAATTGCTACATCCCTCATACAATTTGGAAGTTGCAACAATTGAGATATCTAAATTGTTGTTTGGGTGAGATTTCAAGTCAATTCAAATTAAGTGTGTGAATGGTTATTTGGGTGTGGAGAAACTCACTAACCTTCAAACACTAGATCTGCTTCCGGGAAGTTGGTTAGAAGGAGATGGATTAGGAAAATTGACCCAGCTTAAAGAATTAGATTTAGGGGGATGGTTGAATCCACACCTAAAGAAGGGGTTTTTTGAGTGTATTGCTAACTTGACTGCTCTTCGAACCTTGAATTTGTCGGATATGGTCGGTTATGAAAAAAAAACATTGCTAGACCATCTCAGATTAAAGTGATGGAAGAATGTTATTGAAGAAAAAACATTGATTCCAGGACTCATGTCTTTATCACATCACACCTATCTCTACAAAGTGATCCTATGGGGAAAGCTGGAGTTACCAGAGCAAATTGAATTCTACCCTCCAAATCTCCTGAAACTACGTTTAGATGAGTGTAAGCTAAAGAAGGATCCAATGCTTATTTTGGAGAAGCTTCCAAACTTGAGGGTTCTTATATTATCTTACAACTCATATTTGGAAAAGAATTTGGTTTGCTCTTCCGGAGGATTCCTTCGACTCCAAAGCTTAGAACTTGTTGGTTTACGATTTTTAGAGGAGTTTATCGTGGGGGAAGGAGCAATGCCTCATTTGAAGACCCTACGAATTTGGTCTTGTTCAAAACTGGAAAAGCTTCCTCATGGATTGTTGCAACTCAAAAATCTTGAGAAAGTGGAGCCGAAACGGATGTATGACCAATTAATGAAAGAAGCTGAAGAGACCAAGGTAGAAGATAGCACAAAATCCGCTTATCACCTCCAAAAAGAAGAGAGATCAAGTTTTTCTTTTTCCACATCAACTTTGTATCTTTATTTTTTTATTTTGATTTTCTTTTGTCATTTACGTGCTTTCATAAGCTTGTCATGGAATGATTCTATCGATATTGGAAAGCAATTTCTTGATCAATTTTGATTAATTTTTATTTCTACACCTAACTTTTTTCCCTGTCAATCATCTTTCACTCTGTATGAGATTCTAATCAATAAAATGGAATGCTCCACGCAAAAAGAGATTCAAAGAATTTAAAAAGGAACCTATGTTATTTGAATTTATTCATTTATTACAATATGTTACTTTTATTTTTACTGAATATAGCTTCTAAAAAGAAAAAACAATTATACATACAAATACAAAGTCAACCTTGTCCAAAATAATTATGGAAAATGGACTCTCTCATTAATAGAAACTTATCACTGGACAAAAATGGTTTCATTTGTTGTTTATCTTAATCTAAGTCTAATTTTGTACCAATATCCATTTGTATCATAAATGATCTCATTAATGGTCACGCATCAAAACTTCACACAATAACACTTTCTGTGACTTGGTTTTTTTATATTCGTTTTCTTCTATCTTCCATGGATAAAAAGGACCTTTTCCTTTTCTTTTTCTTTTTCTATTTGGTTCATAGAGCAAGAGGCCAGGCCAGGGTCAGCTCTGAAAGTTATGGGTTGGGCCTCATTTTTGCGGTCCAGTAGTCCAGTTTTATGTTTCAAATAGAAATATTCAAATATCAATTTCGCTGCATGCATGCACGCCCACAATGTAGAATTACTCTGAAGCTTGGACGTTTGGGTTTTAGAAGAATGCAAAAAACTATGAACTTGTGCTTTGTTTCATTTTGAGGAAAAGGAAGCAACTTCCAATGTTTCGCATAAAAAAAAAAATGGAAAAAAAAGAATGGGAAAAGGAAGAGGGCTTGTCTTTCTTTGTTCTTTTAAACGAATTGAAGAGAATCCATTCTCCCTGACTGTGGAGACAAATCATCTTCCTTCTCTTTGGATCACAAAAGCTTCCTTTGCATCTTGTTCGCAGCCGAAGAGGAAGAACAACTGTTAACGAAATGGCTGAAAGCAATGTTTCATCTTTTCTTAATTAAGAAGATGAGCAACTTGTCCTCAAGAATTAAAGGAGTCGGGAAACAAAATTGTAGAAGGATGCAAAGGTCCCAATTCATGCATGGGAACTCTATTTTTTAGTCATAATGATTTACCCTATTATTTGAACCCTTGTTTCCTCTACTGTGGTCTTTTCCAAGACTCCAAAATCAGTGCAAGGAAGTTGATCCACTAATGGATTGCAATGGGTTTTATACAAACGCGGGGAGAAGAAACTATGGAAGACATTGG
This sequence comes from Vitis amurensis, assembly GCA_037355405.1. Lineage (NCBI taxonomy): Eukaryota > Viridiplantae > Streptophyta > Magnoliopsida > Vitales > Vitaceae > Vitis > Vitis amurensis. The sequence goes on from JBAPGN010002631.1 coordinate 42,407, forward strand.
CAAAGATTACTTGGAAGAATTGATTCACAGAAGCACGATTCATGTGCCTAGAAGGAGGTTAGATTCATGATCTTCGAGAGAGCTTGCCATTTCAAAAACCACAAACTCAAAAGTTTTTTGAGGTAGACAAAAACATTAATTAATCTGATCTCCTATTGTTGTTAATGCGATTATACAAATATAAATAAGACAAAGATAAAAGATCTTATCGTGGTGTGACGATCAACATGATCTCTATGTTCATAAAACGTACCAACACTTAATAATCTATTAATCAAATGAAGATAAAGGGTTACAATGGTGAAACTCTCCATCTTTTCTCAATTTTGGCCATATTTTAATTTTTCACTCAATCTAAACCCTAAATCATAAAAGGTTGGTTAAAATAAAAAGGGGGCAACCTTGTTGATCAACAAATAGAAAAGGTTTCCCTTCAGCTCCCGCAAGCCTCAATCACAAGCTCAACTCCTGACACTTTTTGCATGGTGCAATAAAGTTGAATTCATGTTTCATAATCCAAAATTCATGCTCATCATCTTGTAGTTCATAGCCAACTTCACAAAACATTGCTTCTCAATCTCAACATAGTTCACTTGATCGATCTTTGATTAGTTTTACTCGTGGTTTTGGAGAAACAATTTTATCATCTTTATTAAAAGACTTCAAATTTCTCGCTGTTTTGGACCTAGAGGGAGTAAAAAAATTATTCATACTCTCCAACATGAAATTGGAGGAGCTTACCCACTTCAAGTACTTGTGCCTCAGGAATAGTAGCATAAAAAGACTTTCATAGTCGATAGGCAAACATGAATCGTTGTAACATTCGATGCCTTTCCTCTACAATATGGAAATTGCACCAATTGAGACATCCATATGGAAGTTGGAGCCGCTTGAAATTAAGCCAATCTATGATGGATTTGTGTGTGTGGCTACCTAACCTTCAAACACTAGCATTTTGGGTTGATGATAGTGGAAAGTTAAGGGTAATTATTATCATTAATATCCTTTTTTTTTTTTTTTGAAATTTGGGATGGATTCCGGAGATTGTATTATTCCATCACAATTATATATACATAATTAATTTCAAAAAAATAATTTGATTTAATTTTTTTATTTTCCAATTTTGAACACATATAAAATAATAAAAAATTACTTTTCATTAAAATAAGTTATAAAAATTATAATACTTGCTTTATTTATAAAATATATTTATTTTTAATGTAATTAATTTTTTTTTAATTTAATTAAAAAAATTAAATGGGGTGAGAGGATATAGGAACTAATTTTTGTTTTTATCAAGACGAGATGAGAATTATTTGTATAAATGAGACAAAATCAAGAGAATCCATCCCATTGTGATCTCCATGTAGGTTATATATTTTTAAAACAAAATATATAAGTTATAAATTAATGTTTGGTACAACTACCTATATAAAATAATATGAAAAAAGAAAGTTGAATAGTAACTTAAGTTGATAAGGTATAATCTTTTTATTTTAAAAGATAAAAAATAAATATAAAGTTATAAGGTACCTTTAGTAGTAGGCTAAGTGTGCAACATGAAAAATATTGAGGAAAGAAAGAATAGAAAAGTATTGGAGAGAATTTGTTGTTTTATTTGGTTTATTGTGAAAAGTATAAAAATTCCAAATAGAAATAAAAGTTATTTAAAAATTTACACCCTTTTCATATAGGCAATCTTATATGACTCCCCTTTTCTTCAGATCTAATTTTTTTTTCTTTTGTTATTATTATTATTATTATTATTATTAATTTTTTTTATTTTTTTTAAGTTACCTTCATTTCGACTTCATGCTCAGCTTACCCAAACCCTAACACTATACTCTTTTCCTTTGGTATGTTCCTCCTCCCTGCTTCCCTCCCTCTTTCTATCTTTTTCGTTTTGTTTTTAGGAAGGAAAAATGGAGTGAATTGGAGGGAAAAATGAGGTCCTTGAAGGGGAGGAAAATGAAAAGAGAATGTGATTAGAATTAGAATTTGAGTAGATTGAGTTTGAGGTTGAAGACAGCGGTTGTTTGGGATATTTTTCATATGATTAAAAAATAAATTTAAAGAAATGTGTAATTAGAAATTTTTTAGCAAGTTAAAGTCTACTTTAATCTTTTTTAAAATTTTTTTTTCTCTATTTTTATTCTTTATATTTTTTTCTCAAACGCTTATAAAATCCGAAGTAGGCTTTAGCTCTTTTCATCATGCATGATTAAAATCCATTTACAGCAAGTTACCTAGATGGACTCGGTCTCAACCAATTTAAATTTGGTTAAATTAGGTTGTCACATATTTTGACATATACTCAATAAAGGAAAGAAATATTTTGGTTTCCATGTCAAAACTTTTCTTATTATAAGAATAAACAAAAATTATAAAAAATTATTACAACACATATAAATTTTTCCACAATGTCAAAATCCAAGTTCACACCTAAATTTAAATTAAGATGTTGTAAGTAAACAGGCCCATAAATGAACTCCATAGACAAATCCAAGCATGCAAATAAAATTGTACAAAAATATAATAATAAAAAAGGATAAATTTTAGGTTTGTGTGACATTAAAAGTAACATGCTATGCATACATCTAATACGTATTAATAAACATTTAAAAAAATAAAATGAATAAAATAAAACTTTGAAAAGAAATAAAAAAAAAAAGAGGAGAAAGAAAAAGGGACAAATCTCAAAGTTATATTGAGGAACAAGTTGGCCACCTTTCGGGGAAAACCAAAAAGATAAGTTTGAGGGGGTGAGATTGTGACAATTAATTGACCTGATTTATCCATTTTAAAAGGGTTAAATATGTTTTACTCCCTTATTACGTAGTTTATATTTGGAATGTAAAAAAATAAAAACGGTTATTAGTCAAGTTCAAAGTTATCCAACTCTATAGCTACATGAAAAATATCACGAATAGTTATGTAAACATCTTACCAAAAAAAATAAAATAAAAAATGATACTTGTTATATTTTACAAGCATTTGGGAAATTTTATTTTTAAATAGTTAATTCAAAGTTAGTTCTATCAAAGTGTGAAAAAAATAATTATTTTTTATAATTTTATGGAGAATTTGTAATTAGGGACAAATCTTTAATAAGTTTAAAAGATACAATGTTGAGATTTAAATGTAAGGGATAAAGAGTAAAATTTATAGAAGATTGGACGATAAAGTATATGTAACCTTTTTTTTTTTAAATGAATGTGTAGAACTCATTTATTTTAAAAAAAGACCTCAATTCCTATTAAGACAATGATCATATGATCCAAGTTTGTCTTAGTCAAGCTCATTCGTTTTGAAAAAAAACACAGAAAGAGATATGTTAACAAACTTATATATATATAATTAATATTTCCCATAAAAGTCAAAGTTTGAGGGGGGTGAAATTTTGACAATTAGCATAGTTTATCATTTTTTAAATGAACGTTAGAACTCATTCACTTTTAAAATAGACCTCAATTTCTATGTAGACAAGGAACATATAACCCAAACCTAAATTTGTCTAAGTCGAGCCCATTCAATTGAAAAATAAACAAAAACAAGAAAAGAGATATGTTTACAAACTTATATATACATTGAATATTAATTATAACAATGCTTAAAAAAAATATTTACATTTTGGTCCATGTACTATCATACTTAAACTAAGCTCATTTAACCAAATACATGATCATGAACCTACTCTTTAGACAAAATATTTTTCAAAAAAATAAAAAAAATAAAATTTTAAGTTCATATATAATTTTTTCAATAAGATGAGAATCTAAGTTCACACCTACATTTAAATTAAGATCTTTTAAGTATAGAGACCCCACGTGAACTCCATATGACTAATCCAAGCATGCAAATAAAATTATATAAAAATATAATAATAAAACTGTTAATTGTATTAATAGTTGCCAACTGGAGAATCCAAAAGGACAAATTTCAGGCAGGTGTGACATTAAAAGTAACATGCTATGCATAAATCTAATATGTATTATTCAATATTAAAAAAATAAAATGAATAAAATAAAACTTAAAAAAAAAAAAGAAAGAAAAAGGAACAAATCTAAAATATATATTAAGCAAGAAGTTGGCCACCTTTTGGGTGAAAACCAAAAATACAAGTTTGGGGTGGGTAAGATTGTGATAATTAATTGGCCTAGATTATCCATTTTAAAAGGGTTAAATATATTTTACTCCTTTCATTAAGTGTTTTATATTTTATCATATCACATCACATTTAAAACTTAATATTTTGCCATCAAATTTATTAAAGAATACTATTTTGCCCTTCAAATTTATTAAAAAATTAATGAATAGTTTATTGAGTAAAGAAACAAGGTTGAAATATAAAGAAAAACATTTATCATCTAAGTTTAAAGTTATGAAAAAAATCATGTATAGTTAGATAAAATATATCTTTAAAATAAAATAAAAAAAATAAAAATTGGTGGTTGCTATATTTCACAAGCATTTGGAAAATTTCATTTCAAAGTAACTAAATCAAAGTTGGTTCTACTCACGTTCAAACTAATATTCTAATAAAATAATAATAATAATAATAAATAATAATAATAATAATGACATTCTTATAATTTTAAAGGGAATTTTTAATTAGAGTAAATCATTAGCCTTTAACAAGTTTGAAAGGCAAAATGTTGGGATTTAAATGGAAGGGACAAAATGTAAAATTCACAAAGGATTGAGGTGATAAATGAATGTGTACAACTCGTTTATGTTTAAAAAAAGACTTCCTCAATTTCTATTTACACAAGGAGCATGTGATCCAAATTTGTCTCAAGTCAAGTTCATTTAATTAATAAAAAACATAGAACGAGACATGTTAACAAACTTATATACATATTTAATATTTCTCTAAATAGACAAGTTTGAGGTGGGTGAGAATGTGACAATGGGCTTGATTTATCAAATTTTTAAATGAATGGTAGAACTCATTTAGTTTTAAAAAAGACCTCAGTTCCTATTTAGTTTTAAATGGTAGGACTCATTTAAATGAATGGTATAAGTCAAGCTCATTCAATAAACAAAAAAATGAAAAAGAAAAAGAAAAAAAATATGTTAACAAACTTATATATACATTTAATATTAATTATAATAATGATTAAAAATATATATGTACATTTTGGTCCACTTACTCTTTAGACCAAAATATTTTTTCAAAAAGAAATAATGAAAATTATAAGTAATTTCTATAATCATAGCTAAGTTTTATGATAAAAATATTTATAAATAAAAATTATAATAAGTTTATAAACTTCGGGTAGTCTGAATGTTTCAACGGCTAGTTTGGTCGTTTTTTTTCTATAAAAAGACTCAAAATCTTTATTGTTTAAGAGCTCAACCTTGCCAAACATTTCTTGAATATATTTGAGCCTTGGAATAGTGTTTTGAGTGCACCATTGTTCTAAAATTTGCATATCATTAGTGTACATTTTAATCTTAGTTTTCTTGTATCATTTGAACTTAAAGTTTTTATAGTAGGATTTTGTGAGATCATTTATTTATAAATATTTGAGATGAAGTTTCTCAAGTGTGAGGTATCACTTGAGGGATTGTTCAAGAGTGTGGTATCTCTTGAGAAGTGTAAAGGGTGCTTGGAGCTAGAAGTCCAAGAGGGTGAATTGGAACCATAATCTAATTGTATTGCTTGAAGGCTTGTTTTGGAAGCCTTGAATTAGTGGAACCTCAAGCTTAGGATTGAAGCTAAAGGAGAGTGAATGTAGGCCGGGTTGCGTCGAGGCACTATAAAATCTTGTGTTTGCATTCTCTCTTCCCTACTCTTTTACTTTATATGCAATTGTTTTTATATTGTTTTATTATATATTTGCATATATTTGTTTCTTACATTCACATAATTTAAATTTGAAAAAAGAGACCATCACCCTTTTCACCTCCCTTCTCCCCCTCTAGGGTGATTACCATAAGTTGAATTAGTCTAATTTTTTA
>JBAPGN010002632.1:0-17680 GCA_037355405.1 Vitis amurensis
GTTTGTAATTTTCATCAAACAATCAAGAATCTCGGGAGCTTGTTCTCAGAGACAACCTTTTGTATAAGTAATATATCTACAGAGCACTTGCTTTGCTTTTCATATATATTTTTGTTTTCTCGTTCTTCTTATTTCTAGCCAATCAAACTCTGAGGATTTTTCCTCAGAGGATGAGAGGCTAGGCTCTTCGTCTCTTGGAGTGAAGAAAGCCGGGTAAGTTCCCTCATGCATAAATTGGAAGTTTTGTTGTTTTAGTTTTTAATGAAGAGAAAGTGTGACCCGTTAATGGTTTTTATCTTTTTAGTTAACTTAAAACGCCTTTAAATCACCTGGGCCAACACTTGGTAAGGCAAGTGATCTCCGTCCATTGAGGTACACTAGTTTATCTCTTGTGAGCCTTTGGGAGGTGGTTTGAAGGTAGGATTTTCTAGAATAGCCAACACTTGGTAAGCTTTTGGACTCTTAGGAGAGATCCATTAGTTATCTCTTGCGAGCTTGAGAAGGGAAGTCCAAGGTTAATGATCACCTTGAATGGCAAATGCTAGGTGAGAGGCACGAGCCATTGCAAGGTGCATCAGTGAGAGGGAATTAGCGTTTGAACCCATTAAGGGGAAGCATCTGTACCACTGATGCGACTCATGGTAGCTTAGCTTTAAAGGCGTATCAACAAAATTTATACCTTGAATACTATTACTAAAGTAGCCAAGCTACTATAGCATAGTGGTTCTAGGATCGTTCACTGGGAAGGGTTTTCGCAAACACTAGTGATATGCAAATTAGGAAAATAGGTGATTTTCTTATGGATGTTAGCTTTAAAAGAAGATGCAAATATTTAAGAAAGATTTAAACTAATCTAAGCTAACATTAAAGACTAAAAGGAAAGGGTGTAAAAACAAGTTTCTCAAAGATAGGATAGCTATGCTCTGGCTCTTATGCAAATTGGAAATCTCAGGATAGGCTCCTCGCGTTGGGGTTGCAACTATGGTGATGCTTGCTTCCCGAACCGGTATGGATTTAGCAAATCAAGTTTTAATCCTTTAAAATGACAAAATAGATGGTAGTGAATTTCATCAATGGTTATTCACCTTAGACTTCCTTTGAATGGCTCGTAAGAGATAACTAATGGTCTAAAGCCAAAAGCTTACCAAATATTGGCAACTCAAAGTCATTCCAAGTGATAAACTCACCTTTCAATGGCCATTTGAAATTGGTTCTAATGGATTAATACAAAACTTGGAATTGAAAACCTCACCTTCCAATAGCTCGTAGGAGATAACTAATGGATAGAAATCCAAAAGCTTATCAAGTATTGGCCGTTGGAAGTTGTCCAAAGGAAACAAAAACCGAACTTTGCATTAATGAACCATTAATTGAAAAACGTCTACCTTACCTTCCGGGTGTGAGAAATTTCCATGGGATTGCATCCAAGCCATCACATAACATCCATACTTTGAGAAACTAAAAGCTTTAGCCAATCATCCTCTGAGGAAAAGCCCTCAGAGGTTGTTTGGCTTCCAAGAAAATAAAATAGTGAAGAGAAAAGAGAAAATGAGAGAGTGTAAAACGTAACCTATATTCTATATCATATATTCTCTCTAATATATGTTCAAGAGGTGATTTCTACCCCTTATATAGTCTTTACAATTGCAAAAGCTTATGATTGGTTAGTTACAAGGATAGGAAAGGAAATTACATCACAAAATACAAAGGAAAATATCTAAAGTGGAGTCGGCAAAACAGAGCAAAATTCGCGTGGGTTATGCGAATGTAATGCGAACTAAATGCGAAATTCGCATTACACCTTGTGGAATGCGAAATTTTCGCATAACCTGGATCAGTTGGCTTCCGAAGGCCATATCTTCCTCATTTCAGCTCCAAATCGTGCACAGTTTGAAGCGTTGGATTTTTGACTTCAAGAGCTTTAAAATGGTATATATCATGTAAAAATTGGACTTCGGGAAGTGCTCCAAAAGTGCGAAAGAAGACTGCAGCTGCTGTCCTCTTTGCTTCTCTTCACTTTGCTTGCTTTTCCTCTTTGCTTCTCTTTGCTTGTGCTCGTGTTTCCACTTGAAATTCAAGCTTGTAAACGTCCAAAATCCTTGCTTTCACTTGTCCAAGTAACTCCTCCATCATTTGGCATGCTTGAATCGATTCATAAGCTGATAAAAACATGTAAACTTGCCACAAAAATGGTTAAAACCAATTACTAAGGACCTTAATGAATTAATTGGGTTAAATGAATATGATTACTACTCAAAGGTGCTTAAACCCATTATAATTAGGTCTACAAAATAGCACTTTTTGGTAGTAATCAACCACACCGGTTGGAGAATTAACTATATGTTAATTCTCTAATGCGAGGAAAAGAAACAAGTGACCGGAACTCCTTTTTTTTGTATGAGGAACCTAAGCCTAGTGATCTAAACTCCAAGAAACACTTTTCTTAGTAAGTAATTTCCATTACTTTATTTTTGGTTTCACTTAAAAACCAACCTTTTCAAACATCTTTATGTTTTATTTTAAAGCTAACCTTGAAATGAAAAGGCACCAATTAAGCTTTGAATTGATATCAATTGTGAAGTGAAAACCCATCCCAGTGAACGACCCTAGAGCCATTATGCTATGCTAGCTAAGGCTATCATAGTACATGGTGTAATAGGTTATAAATTTTGTTGATTACTCCCTGAGGACCAAAATCAAGGGACACCAGCTGGACACGTATCAAATGGCACCACTGTCAGGGACCATTGAGAGGACATGAATCAGCTGAGACACCAATTGGGAACGAATCAACTCCCAACCAATTAAGGTTTAGGGCATCAAGCTTTAAGGATCTTTCAACCACTAACTCCTCGAATTTTACCCCGGACTTTTGAGAATGCATTTCAATACCCAAGCACCTACAGTATGTTAAACTCCACCTATTCACCCTTGTAATGAGCATTGAGGTCGGTGACTCCTAACCAATGAAGGCTTAGGACACCAGGTTTTAAAGATTTTCACCATATACCCCTCAGACCTTGCTCAGGTTTCAAGGCAAGCAAACATTTTTCTTTATCTTTCTTTTTTTTTTCAAAGGCTTATTGGCCTTTTATAAGGTGTCCCAACACTATTAAATGAGGTCAAATGTACCAAGTCTAAATTTTCTAAGTCAAGAGGGAAATAGGTTTTCATCTTATAATCGGAACCTATTATGCACAGTGTGCGAATAGCTTAAAGTGGAAGAACTAAGGTTGAATTCAATAGAAGTTTCAACAATTCATCAACTTTAGTAACCATAATACAAACTCTAAGTCAAGTGAAAAACAAAAATTCAATTTCTCTTATTTCATTTTGAGAATTTTTCCTTAATAACCATGGAGAGTAGAATAAAAACTTTAAAAAAAATTTAAAATTAAACAAAAATCAACTAAATTACCAAAATAACTTAGCATTAATAACAAAAACTTCCTTCCTCAACTTTCCCCCCAACCAAGTTGAACATTGTCTTCAATGTGGCATGAGCGATTGAAATTACAGGGAGGAAGTGGTGCCTCTTGAATGATATGAAGTTCGAGTAGAATAGGAGAAACCACATGTTTCAAAAACAATAAATGATATGAGTAGAGAAATTAAAATAAAATAATGCTAAGAGTGCTAAAAAATTGATAGATTTGTATTACTTCATGAAAGTACAATATAAAGGAAAACAAGCAATACAACCAATCCCAAAATATAAAACATCAAACCATGGGATTACAAGTGCTACTATAGTAAGGAAATAGATAAAGGAAATACATAAAGGAAACTATGCAAATGATTAGATAGTGGCGGGAGGATGATGTGAAGATGATGGCTCAGCTGCAGAGGTCTAAATGCTCGGGGTGGATGCCTTTGCCTCTCCTGTAGTCGGATCCTCAGAGGACATAGTCTGCTCTATGAGAGGAGGGGCCTATGATGGCTCTATGGGCTTTGATATGATAGGAATGGGGTGCTCAGGAGTCGTTAGAATAGCCAGATGGTGTTGAATCTGTCTTAGGATGGCAATATGCTGGGTCTGAGTGGCAATAATCTGCTCCTGATGGGCACGAAGAGCTCTCATCTGCTGAGTCACGATGCTCTGAGAAGTGGTCAATGCCTGCAAAGTGTGACATAGGCCTCTATACTCGGAAATGGATATAGCAATCCTAGGCTCAGATGAAGGAGATGGCTCTGATATGGGTGGAATAATAGGGGGAGTCCATGGTATGGCATGAGGAGCAGAGGGTGCAACCTCAAGTATAGGCTCTATAGAGGGCACTACAAGGGCAGGTGCTCTCATGTCAGCTGGTATCTGAACCGGGTGTGGCTCCTTTGGCTACTCTGGATATGGAATCTTTGGATGCTCTGGTCCAGCTGGGGCTCCCGGCTCTGCACCATAGGCTGTCATACTTGTCCATTTGTCGAGAGGGAATATTTCTCGGCAAATGCGTCTGCGCTTAAGCTGAGGCTCTACTAGGTATCCCAAGTGCTCCAAAATCTGGCATAGCAATCTGGGAAGAGAAGTGGAATAGCATCCGCTCTGAGTAGCTTCTTCCTATGGACCTTTTTTTCAAAGTACAGAAGAGTGACCATAATGAGATGATGAGGGCCAACGAAGAATCCCTCAGATATCCTGAACAATGCCTCAAGCAAAACTCCTCTCCTCTACACCCAATGCTGAAGTGGAAAGATGTTATGGCACAGGAGTGCATCTATAAAGAACATGCTAGGAGGGAGCTCCTTCCTCAACAGATACTGGCATGTTGATGCCCCTCTGGACAGAATGTGGACTATGTCACTCTAAGAAGGATGAGTCCAGACTCGATAATCCTCTGGACGTGCTGGCTCGTAGGGAATGCGCAGGGCCTCTGCTATGTGTTTGGCTCCTAGAATACCATGACGTTCGTCTATGGTAAAGTGGATGACAGTAGGATCCTGGACCTGGTGTGTGGTCATGGACTAATAAAAGTCCAACGCTACACGGGAATAGAAAAAATCCCTGGGAGTCATCAAGTGCTCCATATGATACCTATGTAGCAGATGGAAGGAATCCCTAAGCTCTGGCTGAAGTCTAAAAGTAGCTATGTTAAAGCAGAGCTCGGAGTGGAATGGTCTTGCCCTGCAATCCAAATTACCCTCAATGGGTGGCTGAGTGACCATGGGACGTTTGATAACCACCTTAGGAGTCATGCCTGAGGGAATTTGAGACTCTATGGCTGGTGGCTGAGATGGCTAAGGCTTTGTTGGAGGCTCTGAAGACGGCTCTGATAAGTCAATTGGTTCTGATACCCTGGCTTTCTTCTTTGGGGGATGATTACCTGACTTTTTGGCTCGCAAAGAGCTTACCCCGGGTGTGATGGGTGGCCTCCTCATCTCATAGAGCCTCGAAGGAGGATTCAAGGGTGCCTCCTCAATCGGAGGTGGGACGACCAGTGGCCGTAGAGGCTCGGGTATGGCGTCTTGGACAGGGGTCTCTCTTGGGACTCTTAGGCGGCTTGAAGGAGATGAGGTCTTAGCTCCTCTGGTTTTGGCCATGGCTATCTTAGGGAAGGTAGCCTGAGGTGCGTGCGCGGCTTGGGCTCAGATGGGGGTCAGATGGAAGGTTGCTCTAGTTTGGCACCTCTTTGGCACCTATGAGACATTCAAATGACCGATTTAAAACAACATGTGGAATTTATAACATTTAAAAATGGATGCCAAGGGACGGTTTTACTTTTCGTAGCAGAGGGGCAATTTCGCAGCAAGGGGTGGATTTCCCAATTAAGATATGGAGCCTTGAGTCATAGAGTAAGACTTTTTGTCCTTTCCGGAATTCTTTGTTGGAGATTAATTGATCATACCACCTCTTCATCCTCTGTTTTGCAACTTTGAAATTCATGTAAGTATCATTTCTTAATTTCTCCATCTCATTAAGGTCTAAGCACATCTTTGCCCCAGCTTTGATCAAGTCCATGTTTAACTTTTCGATTGCCCACCAAGCATTATATTCAACCTTCCACAAGGAGATGGCATGCTTTGCCATAGACTAGGCGATAGGGAGACATGCCAAGAATAGTCTTGTAAGCTGTTCTATATGCCCATAGTGAATCATGGAGCTTAATAGACCAATATATTCTGCTCGTATTCACCACCTTCATCAATATGTTCTTGATTTCCCTATTTGCTAGCTCAACTTGCCCGGAAGTTTGAGGGTGATAAGGTGTGGCTACCTTATGCTTCACTCCATACTTGGCTAATAGGGTTTCAAAAGGTCTGTTGCAAAAAAGAGTACCTCCATCACTGATTATGGCCTTGGGTACCCTAAATCTTGAGAAAATGTTCTCTTTAAGAAACTTGAGAACCACCCTGTGGTCATTGTGTTTACAGGGGATTGCCTCAACCCATTTTTAGAAACATAGTCCACCCCCACCAAGATATAAGAGTTACCAAAAGACATTGGGAAAGGTCCCATAGTGTCAATACCCCAAACATCAAAGAGATCAACTATTAGAATGGGGTTCATGGGCATTTGATTTCTTCTTGTTAGCTTCCCGAGCCTTTGGCATCTATCACAGCTCCTACACATGGTGTGGGCATCCTTGAAAAGTGCTGGCCAACAAAACCCTGATTGCGACACTTTCATGGCTATTTTCTGAGAGGCAAAGTGGCCTCCACATGCACTCTCATGGCAGTGGCTGAGGATTCCTTGTTGCTCTTCTTCAGGGACACACTTCCTTATTATTTGATCTGGACAATACTTGAAAAGGAAAGGCTCTTCCGAATAATAAGCATGGATCTTTGCAAAGAAGTGCTTCCTGTCTTGTGCTTTCCACTCACTTGGAACTTCACCAGTAACTAGATAGTTAGCAATATGAGCATACCAAGGAGTTTTTGCTAGCAACATAAGTGATTCCTCAGGAAAGTAATCATTAATAGGTAAGACATGGGAATTGTGTGCTATAGCCAACCTTCAAAGGTGGTCAGCTACCACATTCTCCATTCCTTTCTTATCTCTGATTTGGAGATCGAACTCTTGTAATAAAAGAATCCATTTAATCAACCTTGTTTTTACATCTTGCTTTGAAAAATAGGACATGGCTTGACTTGCATTGGTGTTTCAACAACAGCTTGCACTTCATGTATCTTTTCAATTCTAGCTCCTCCAATCTTTTTGTCATAGATGTAAACTTTTCCTTCATATCAACATCTTCATTCAAGGTGTACATCCCAGCCTTAGCATTGAAACCATTCGGTTGAGACTTCATCTTCCCCACTTATCCTTTGTTTGGTTCATCCCATCCTCTTGAAACTTCAGCCACATAACTCAAGAAATCCATAGCTTCCTCCGGATTCTTACTCATGAAATCTCCTTCACACATTGTCTCGAGGAGTTGCTTCATCGAGGAAGACATCCCATCATAGAAATAACTCACCCATAGCCATGTATCAAAACCATGGTGAGGATAAGCATTGATGGCTTCCATGTATCTTTCCCAACACTCATAGAATTTCTCATTCTCTTTAGCTGAGAAGTTTGAAATTTGCCTTTTCAAGCCATTCGTTCTGTGAGTAGGGAAAAACTTCTTGAGGAATTCAGCTTGTAAATCAGTCCAAGTACGGATACTCCTTGGCCTTAAAGAATTAAGCCAAATCTTGGCCTTATCCTTTAAAGTAAAAGGAAATAGCTTAAGCCTCATTAAGTCAATTGAAGCTCCTCCTTCTTGGAATATATTACAAACATCTTCAAATTCCTTGATATGTGCGTAGGGATTCTCACTCTCCATCCCATGGAAAGTTGGTAGAAGTGGAACAATATGTGCTCTGATCACTAGCTGCTCTGTAGAGGGCACTATACATGATGGTGCACTCATATGAGGTGGATGCATGCGGTCTGATTACTACTCAAAAAGTGCTATTTTATAGCTTGTAATTAACTCTTTTAAACACTTTTGAGTAGTAGTTATTACCTTTTAACCCAATTAACATATTAAGGATCTTTGCAATCATTTCTAATCAAAGTGTGTAAGTTTTGGTGTTTTTGTTAGTAAATTGATCACCAAAGCAATCCAAGATTGAGGAGAGTTCTTTGGAATCCATGCCAAAGCAATGGAAAGCTCAGAAACATGAAGAACCAAAGCTTTGAAGCTTTAAAGTCCTTTGCCATAAGCAAATCCGGAATGCAAGGAGGGGAAGCAAAGAGAAATCTGCCATGAAGCATTCTAGAGGACAGTCACTATCAGCCACTTTTGGAGCACTTCCTAGAGTTCAATTTAGGCAAGCTATATGTCGTTTCGAAGCTTAGGAAGTTAGGAATCGAATGCTTCAAATGGTATATGATTCGGAGTTGAAATTAAGGAGTTACAACCATTGGAAGCCGATCACTCCAAGCTGAAGGCAAATTTCGCACGGCTGTGAAATGGTGTCCTTTTTACTGCGAAATTTCGTAGCCCTCTTGCAGCGGAATTTATCCTAAAGCTTCCCGATATTTGCGACTGACATTTTGAGATTTTTTTGCTTTAGATATTTGATGTCTAAATCCCCAAACTCTCCTTGTAACCCACCTATCATAGGATTCCTTAGTCTTTAAGTAAGAACAAATGGTGAATAACCTCTTATATATAGTTTGTAATTTTCTTTACATAATCATCATCTCGGGAGCTTGTTCTTAGAGACAACCTTTTGTATAAGTAAGAAATATATCTACAGAGCACTTGCTCTGCTTTTCATATATATTTTTGTTTTCTCGTTATTTTTCTTTCTAGCCAATCAAACTCTGAGGATGTTTTCTCAAATGATAAGAGGCTAGGCTCTTTGTCTCTTGGAGTGAAGAAAGCCAGGTAAGTTTCCAAATGCAAAAATTGGAAGTTTTGTTGTTTTAGTTTTTAATGTAGAGAAAGTGTGACCCGTTAATGGTTTTTATCTTTTTAGTTAACTTAAAACGCCTTTAAATCACCTAGGCCAACACTTGGTAAGGCAAGTGATCTTCGTCCATGGAGATGCACTAGTTTATCTCTTGCGAGCCTTTGGGAGGTGGTTTAAAGGTAGGATTTTCTAGAATAGCCAACACTTGGTAAGCTTTTGGACTCCAAGGAGACATCCATTAGTTATCTCTTACGAGCTTTTGATGGGTAATCCAAGGTTCAGGATCACCTTGAATGGCAAAATGCTAGGTGAGAGGCACAAGCCATTGCAAGATGCATCAGTGAGTTCTCTAATGTGAGGAAAAGAAACAAGTGACCAGAACTCCCTTTTTGTACAAGGAATCTGAGCCTAGTGATCTGAAACTCCAAGAAACACTTTTCTTAGTAACTAATTTCCATTACTTTATTTTTGGTTTCACTTAAAAACCAACTGTAGACCCTCAATTTTTTCCCTTTAGCACATGTCTTTAAATTCATTTTCAGTGCCCCATAGTAACTCCTTGGTGGCCCATTACTACTCATACGACTTACCTTTTTCTGAGTCACCCTAGAGATTTTAGCTGAGGAATTATCTAACCTCTTATCGCGACCTTTGGCAGTCCTATTTTAGACTTAGGCTTTTCATTCATTTTTAAGATAGCTTTTAGGGTAGTCTACTTAGGTCCACTTAGTCACCCTAGGCCCACTTAGGCACTTAGGCCCATTTAGGCACCCTAGATCCATTTAGGCACTCTTGGCCCATTAGGTCCACCTTGGCCCACTTAGTCTCACCTTAGGCCCGTTTAGGTACACTGGGTCTATTAAGATTTTTCTTTTTAGCGTGACTTATATGACTTGCATGTTTGCATGGCTCATGGGGCCCAATTTTTGTTAATTTGTTTATTTTTATTTATTTTTTATTTTTTATTTTATTTTTAGTTTTAGTTTTATGATTATCATTCACTTTTTATTGGTTATCTTCCTCTTTATATTATTTTCCTTAACTTATTTATTTATTTATTATTTTTACCATTTTCTGATTTTTTTTTTTACTTATTTATCTATTCATTCAATTATTTAACTTCTAAAATTTCATGCTTTTTGCAAGGAAACTTACCATTGGAGTTTAAGGAAAGTGGGACTCTCCTTGGAAGGTTTTGGAGGGGAATTTGAAATTGGAAAGATTGCCTTTGAATTGGAAGATTTAAAAAAAAAAAAAGGGATTAGAGAGAAAAAGGGGAGAAAAAAGGAGTGAACAAGCAACAAAGAAGAGATGGGAGGATTTGGGGGAGAGAAGGAATTCTGGTGATTTTTAGGGGGGATTGTCTTGAGGAGAAGCACAAAGGGAGAGGGAAGGACTGGCAGCACGAGTCCTCATCTCATTGGAAGCCAAGCAATTCTTCTCAAAGATTGGTTCTTTCAGGTATAGTTATGTGAAATTTGCATCCTCTCATCTCTATATGATCCTAAATATTATTCTGCAAGTCCCGGTGTTATCTTATTGATTGTTGTGGAGATTTGGGACTGATCTTTCGCTTGCTGAGTATATTTGAGCATGAGCATGCTCTGTTTTGGTTTCTATTTTTAGTCTTTTTTTAATCTCTATTGTTAATGGCTAATGAATGGGATTGTCATTGATATTGATATCCAAGAATCATTCTCTTATTTTTTGATATCCCTGATGCGACTCATGGTAGCTTAGCTTTAAAGGCGTATCAACAAAATTTATACCTTAAATACTATTACTAAAGTAGCCAAGCTACTATAGCATAGTGGTTCTAGGATCGTTCACTGGGAAGGGTTTTCGCAAACACTAATGATATTCAAATTAGGAAAATAGGTGATTTTCTTATGGATGTTAGCTTTAAAAGAAGATGTAAATGTTTTAGAAAGATTTAAACTAATTTAAGCTAACATTAAAGACTAAAATGAAAGGGTGTAAAAACAAGTTTCTCAAAGATAGGATAGCTATGCTCTGGCTCTTATGCTAATTGGAAATCTCAGGATAGGCTCCTCGCGTTGGGGTTGCAACTACAGTTATGCTTGCTTCCCGAACCGGTATGGATTTAGCAAATCAAGTTTTAATCCTTTAAAATGGCAAAACAGATGGTAGTGAATTTCATCAATGGTTATTCACCTTAGACTTCCTTTGAATGGCTCGTAAGAGATAACTAATGGTCTAAAGCCAAAAGCTTACCAAATATTGGCAACTCAAAGTCATTCCAGGTGATAAACTCACCTTTCAATGGCCATTGAAATTGGTTCTAATAGATTAATGCAAAACTTGGAATTGAAAACCTCACCTTCCAATAGCTCGTAGGAGATAACTAATGGATAGAAATCCAAAAGCTTATCAAGTATTGGCCGTTGGAAGTTGTCCAAAGGAAATAAAAACCAAACTTTGCATTAATGAACCATTAATGAAAAACGACTACCTTACCTTCCAGGTGCGAGAAATTTCCATGGGATTACATCCAAGCCATCACATAACATCCATACTTTGAGAAACTAAAAGTTTTAGCCAATCATCCTCTGAGGAAAAGCCCTCAGAGGCTGTTTGGGTACTAAGAAAATAGAAACGGGGGAGAACAAGAGAAGAGAGAAAAACAGAGCTTTATATATTTCTAAGTTAATGTACAGAGGATCGATCCCCCCAATATCCCCCTATTAATCCCCCAATATCCCATCTCTTGGAGGTGTTGTGCACCTCTATATATAGCAAAATTACAAGATAAAGCCTTATGTCGGCTGAATACAAGGTTACAAAAGGAATTTACACGAGAAAATATCAAGCTAAAAATATCTGGGAAGTCGGTGGTGCGTGCGTGGAGAAACAGAGGATTTCAAAGGCATTTCGCAAGGTGCCTAGATCCACCTTGCGAAATTTCGCAAGGTGAAATTCACCTTGCGAAATGGTGTTCCCATGGCCTAATGCAGTTGTTTTCCAAAGGCCATATCTTCCTCATTTCAACTCCAAATCATACACGGTTTGAAGCGTTGGATTCTTGACTTCTTGAGCTTTGAAATTGTATATAGCATGTAGAAAATGGACTTCAGGAAGTGCTCCAAAAGTGCAAAAAAAGACTGCAGTTGCTGTCCTCTGTTTTCCTCTTCTCCATTGTTCTTTCCTTGCAAAATGGTGTTCCCATGGCTTGTGCTCGTGTTTCCACTTGAAATTCAAGCCTGTAAACGTCCAAAATCCTTGCTTAACTCGCCCAAGTAGCTCCTCCAACAATTGGCATGCTTGAATTGGTTCATAAGCTGATAAAAACATGTAAACTTGCCACAAAATGGTTAAAACCAATTACTAAGGACCTTAATGAATTTATTGGGTTAAATGAATATGATTACTACTCAAAGGTGCTTAAAACCATTATTATTAGGTCTACAAAATAGCACTTTTTGGTAGTAATCACACCCCCCAACCGACTCATTGCTAGTCCCTTAGCAATGGAGGAGATAAAAACTAAGTAAACTATAATAATATACATAAAAGGGATCATGCAAATCACTCCAAAAAATGATACGAGTGGCATGATGGACATCCATGGATCAATAAAGATGTGAAACACAACCTATAATAAGAGTTGTCAAAGCATTCACTTGATCATAGAGTACAAAGAATGGATATTATGCAAGTTTTTAAGCATCAAAAGAATTTCCACTCTCAAAAGATCCAAATCAAATTCTTCCACTAAAAGCTAAGTGTTAATGTGATTAGCTTCCGAGTATAGTATGGATAACTATCATCTCCCCCCAACCTAAGTCTTTCTTTAAGCTTAGCAAAATTAACCATCTCTTGATAGGCCAGGAACGCACCTCTTATTCACAATTCTTTTCACTTACTAAACTTAACCAATTCACCCATGTAACAAGCAGAGGATCGATGACTCCCAACCAATAAAGGCTTAGGGCACCAGGCTTTAAAGGCTTTCGCCACCCCTTCGGACCATGCTCAGGTTTCAAGGCAAGCAAAGAAGTTTATTATATATTTTTTTTTTCTTTTTCTTTTTCTTTTTCTTTTTCTATTTTTTCAAAGACTCATTGGTCTTTATGAGGTGTCCCAACACTATTAAAGAGAGGTTAAAGGTGTCAAATTATGATTTCTCAAGCTTAGAGGGTGAGATAGTTTCACATCTTATAATCGGAATCTAATGTATGTGTGTGCGAATAGCTTAAGGTGGAAGAGATAAGTTTGCATGCAATGGGAGTTTCAACCATTCATCAACTTTTAGAAGAGCATAATACAAACTCTAAGACTCATGTAATCAAGCTGAAACTCGACTTCTCTCATTTAATTTTGAGAGTTAATCCTTAATATCCATGGAGTTTAAAGCAAAAATTTTAAAAATTTAAACAAAAAGTAGCTAATTTAACTAAGTATGATAAAAATTTAAACTAATACTTACTTCCTCATCTCTCCCCCCAACCGAGATGAACATTGTCCTCAATATTTGAATCGAAAATAAGGAGGAAGGAAGTGGTACCTCATGTGATGTGGACTTGGAGTTGAGAAGGTTGAACCACCTGTTTCAAAATTCAAAAATTGAATGAGAGAGGAATTTATACTAAATATTTACAAAAATGATGAGTGGGCCCCACTTTGAGCAGCTGAGGACAAGGCTCAAAGGGTCCATGCCATGATGGTATACTCATATAAGTTGCAATGACATTTGAATGTAGCTTTCAGGGGTGTTAAAATTGGAGATTTTTGGCTAAAACAGGAAAAAACAAAGGAGGTAGTGAACAGTGAGTGCCAAAATTGGCACAGTCACTGTTCACCTCCTTTGAAGCCCAACTGTGTGTTTTCCAAGTTTTGGGAAAAAAATTCAAAAGGTTTGGAAATGCATTCATGAATTTTTAAACTTGGAAAAACATGGAATTCAAGAAAACGGCCTTCCCGAGAGCTTTGTTTTTAGAAATTAGCTTGAAAATCATTTCACACTGGTAATTGAGATGCGAAGATAGCATCCCGAGAGGCTTGGCTTTCCAAAATGTATAGAAATTCCTTTTTCGCACCATGCACTGTCACTGTGCGAAATATTCGCACTGAGTGTGTTCATGGTGCGAAATTCCACTGAGAGCTTTGCTTATGCATTTTGGCTCCCCTGTTTCCTCTGTTTCACCTCCATTTCGATTTTTGCAAGCATCGTACCTGCATGAACACTTCAAAACTCATCTTAAAAACATATTAAAACTAAATTAAAGTTAAGAATTCAAACTAAAACATGCATAAATTTAAAGAAAGCATAGAATTTAAATGAAGCTGATAGCATGTACCCCAAAAAAGAAGATGAACTATTTAGCTCATCCTCACTCACACACCCACTTCATGCTGAATTCCCCCTGGATCCCAAACAAAATTGGCATCCTTCCCATTTGGTCCAAGGGAATTCGTTTCTCTTCTCTTCCCTGGAGAAGTGGATGCTTTAAAGGGTTCAGGTAACCCTTTATCATCTTGAACCTTATGATTTTCAATGGAAGGTTGGTCCATAGAGTTGTCATAGCAATCCCCCACCAAAGTGTCGATCTTCAACACTTTCCTTGATCTTTTTGCATTGGTTCCTTGAAGGTTATGGTGGGGTTGAGGAGGAAGCTTCCTTTTCCCCCTTGCTATGTCGAGATTGGTGAGCTTCTCAATGGAGTCTTGAACTTTTTCTATCCTTAGTGATGGATCATTATAAACCCCCTCCATTCTTACATTTATTGAACTCTCCAAATTATCAATCTTTTCATTATGATGATGATTCATGCCCAGTTAAGTATTTTAATCAAAAATATTTATAAATCCTATGACCTTATACTGGCGCAGCAAAGCTACTATAGTATAGCAGTTCTAGGGTCGAACTCAGGGATGGGTTTTCACTCTATCAGTGACAGACTTTAAATTAGAAATTGAGTCTGATGATTTCCTTTAGCATAAACTTGAAGTTTAAAAGAAAATAAAATTGTTTTGAAAGTGGTGATTAAAACTAAACTCACATAGAACTAAGTAAAAATGGAAGAAGGAAAGTCTCCCGGAGCTAAAGGTTGCTAGGTTCAAGTTCAGGATGCAAGGTGGAAGATTTCGGATTTTTCTCCTCGCATTGGGGATTTAACCTATAGTTATTTCCTGAATCGGTATAGGTTTGACAATGAAGATTTAATCCATAAAAAGTCAATAGAGATGGTAGTCAAGGTCCATTAATGGCTTAAGACACTATGGGTTATCACCTTGAATCACTTTCCAATGGCTCGTACATGATAACTAATGGACTGATATGGATCTAGCAATAAGCATCCACAGAGACCTGAAGCTTACCATGTATTGGCCAGTCAAAGTGATTCTAAGGGATTTAAAGCAAAACTTTGGATTTAGAAGCCATTTATGGACTCCAACTACCTGAATTTAATGCATGGAAACTTTCCACCTTTTAATCTGGACTTTTCACCTAGCTTCCTTCACTCCAAGAAACTATAAGTTTAGCCTCTCATCCTCTGGGAAAACATCCTCAGAGGCTGTTTGGCTTCCAAGAAAATAGAAAATAGTAGAAAGAAAAAGAAAGCAAAAGATACTCTGTATTTAGCTAAGTGTAAACTTTACATGAGTTGGTCTCCTAGAGAAAGCTCCCGACAGACCATAAAATGAAAATTACAAAACAATATATAACAGGTTGTTTACCCCTGTATTCTTGCTTAACAACTAAGGAATCATCTAATTGGTGGATTACAAGGAGAGAATTGGGATTTAGACAACAAATATCTGAAGTAAAATATCAAAAAACGTCGGTCGCAAATATCTAGAAGCACTCAGGAGAATTTCGCAGGCGCACAAAATGGCTGCGAAATTTCGCAGACGAACAAGATGGCTGCAAAATCATTTCGCAGCCCTGCGAAATTGGCCTTCAGCTTGGAGTGATCTGCTTCCATTGGCTCTAACTTCTTCATTTCAACTCTGATTTGCGAACCATTTGAAGCATTGGATTTTTGACTTCCCGATCTTCGAAACGACATAAAGCATGCATAAATTGGACTTCAGGAAGTACTCCAAAAGTGGCTGAAGTGACTGTCATCAAGAATGCTTCAAAGTAGATTCTCTCTTTACTTCTCCTCCTTGCATTCCGGATTGGTTATGGCAAAGGACTTTAAGGCTTCAAAACTCTGATTCTTCATGTTTCTGAGCTTTCCATTGCTTTGCCATGGATTCCAATTAACTCTCCTCCATCTTGGATTGCTTTGATGATCAAATTACTAACAAAAACACCAAAACTTACACAAAGTGATTAGAAGTGATTGCAAAGGTCCTTAATATGTTAATTGGGTTAAAAGACAATAATTACTACTCAAAAGTGTTTAAAAGAGTTCATTTACAAGCTATCAAATAGCCCTTTTTGAGTAGTAATCACTCCCCCCAACGACATATTGCTAGTCCCTTAGCAATTAAGGAGAGAAAAACTAAGCAAACAAAATAATAAACATAAAAGAGGTCATGCAAATCATTCCAAAAAAATTAATTGAGTGGCATGACTGATATCAAAAACACATCTCACATGGTGAACTAAAGATATGAAGATTCAAAATGCAATAGGAGTTGTCACAGCTAAAACTTAAACAAAAAGTACAAAAGAGTGGAGATTATGCAATTAAGTATCAAAAGAATCTCTACTCTCAAGGTTCCAAATCAAACTCTTCCATAATGAGCTAAGTGTTAACGAGATTAGGTTCCGGATATAGTATATACAACTATCCTCACCCTCTAACCTAAGCTTTTCTCGAACAATGGCAAAATTAACCAACTCTTAATAGGTTAGGAACGCACCTTCTTATTTACGATTCTTTTTACTCACTAAACTTTAACCAATTCACCTATGTAGCAAAGCAGAGGATCGGTGACTCCCAACCAATCAAGGTTTAGGGCATCGGGTTTTAAAGGCTTTTCGCCACCCCTTCGGATCATGCTTAGGTTTCAAGGAAAGAATAGAAGCTTATTCTTCTCTTTTTTTTCAAAGACTCATTGGCCTTTATGAGGTGTCCCAACACTACTAAAGAGATGTTAAGTAATGAACCAAGTCAAAATTTTCCTAAGCTTAGAAGGTGAGAAAGTTTTACCTCATATATCCGAGATCTAATGTGCACTGTGTGTGTAAAGCTTGAAATGGAAGAAATAAGTTCGAATCAAAGAGGGCTTTTAATAGATTATCAACTTTGAAAGCATAAAACAAACTCAAAGACTTAAATAATTAAGTTAAAACTCGACTTATCCTATTTTATTTTTGAGAAATTATCTTTAACAACCATAGAGAAAAATTTAAATTAAACAAAAGTAACCTAAATTACCAAAATATTTAGTATTAACAATAATAATAATAAAAAACTTCCTTCCTCAACTGTCCCCCCCCCAACCAAGCTGAGCATTGTCCTCAATGTGGTATGAGCGATTGAAATTATAGGGAGGAAGTGGTGCCTCCTGAGTGGTATGTAATTTGAGTAGCTAAGGAGAAACCACATGTTTCAAAAAGAAAATAGATATGAGTAGAGGAATAAAAATAAAATAATACCAAGAGTATGCAAAAAATGATAGAGTTGTATTACTTCATGAAAGTACATTAAAGATGATAACAAGTAATACAACCAATCCCAATATATATCATAACAAAAGCATGGGATTGCAAGTGCTACTATAATAAGAAAATGCATAAAGAAAATACATAAAGTAAACTATGGAAATGATCAAGTAGATGGGTGCTGATGATGTGAAGATAATGGCTCAGGTGGATGTCTGTGTGTCTCCTGGAGTCGGCTCTGTGGGCTCCTAAGGGGGC
>JBAPGN010002632.1:25624-52412 GCA_037355405.1 Vitis amurensis
TTGCCTAAAAGTAAGACAATAGGAATTTTTTAGTCTCACAAACTTCTTGGTTAGTCTTAAAAATTAACATGTCATCTATATATAGGGATGGAAGTGCTAGTAAAGATAGTGTAATTTAGAGGAAAGGTTTACTTGAGATTCCATTAGACAAGTGGATGAAGTTTGAAAGAAAGCTGTAAGGAAATAGAAATGCAGAACCAAAGTGATGTTGAATAGCTAGAATAGCAAGGAAAAATAGTGTTGGATTAGGAATGTTTTAGAAATTTTGTTTTATTACACTCTTCTTGTGGTTTTAGATAAGAAAAAGAATTGGAAGGAGGAGGATTCTTCTACCTACCTACCAATGTGAATGATAAGGACTCAATGTCATTCTTAGTCTATAAAATCAAATTAATAATTAGGTGGCAAAGAGTTTTTCCTCCTATATTCAATATGCTCTAGATTTTTACAACTACTCATTAGTCATAGTATTCAAACTATTCCTTCATTAATCTTGATTATTACTAGCTAGATAACTAGAGGACTTAGAGTGCGTTTTGAAATATATTTACTTAAAGTGTTTTTAGTGTAATTCTTTTTTATAAAATGTTTTAACAAAGTTACCTATCAAATATTTCTTTAGAAAACATTGAAGTTATTTTCTCAATATTATAAGTAGTTTTTCAAACTTTTTAAAAATGTTTCTTAAATTTTATCAAAACACTTGATATTTTTTCAAAAACACTTTTTTTTTTAAATTAAAAATAGTATCTAAAATCACTGCCAAATGAACTCTTTACAATAACAACATTCTTTGCCAATCTTGAGTCTTTTAGCAATACATGTCAATTCACTTGGGTGTTCTCATTGTTTATTAACTCAAATGCAACATATTCTGATTTCTTTAATTTATTGCATTTGTTGATTTGATTATGATCATGATTTGATCTATAGATGAACAGTTCCATTTTGCATTATAAATAAGGGATTCCTTACTTCGGACCGAAGAAGTAACGTTACTCCATCATTATCAAACTGATTGTAATATTTTTACAAATCATAAAAAAAAAAACAAATTAATCATAATATATTTAATTTGAAATTTTGAATGGATTAAACAAGTTATAATTGCATCAAACAGTAAATAATCACGTTTACATATGGGTGCTAATTTAATATTATTCGGTCCAATTCAACATATAAATTATATAACTTAAAATTTAGCATTACTGAGTAATTTATAATTCTTATCTAATGATGAGACAAACCAATCACCGCCCTAAACCAGTTGTGACGTCTTTGAAGCAACCCATGGCATGCATGTGGGCCATTTGAGATAGCTACTGCTCCTAAATATATTTAGTTGTTGATTTGTAATCACAAATAGTTGATTATTACCCTGAAAATATCTGTTTGATGTTGGACTACAAATATTTGCTTGGTCTGATGGTCCGATGGTATTCTTTATTGTTGTATTGAATGATTAAATTGGAGTAGTTCAACGTTGTTGATGATGACTTTGACTTTTCCATATCCCTTGTTGATTTATTTTTAAACACTTGTTTAATTCAACGTGAAATTATTTTTTTAAATTTGTGAGAAAATTAAGGTTCAAAAACATCTTCATCACTTGTTAGAAAAACTTGTAGAAACTGAGATTTGAGGTGATGGTGACTCTATAAAACAACTTGGGTTGCTGTGAGATCTTAAATCCACACTGTTGATTTGCATGTATCTTTGGATGGATACAAACAATCTTTGAACGTAGAAAAATCTTGGTGATGTCTCCCTCCTCTCAACTCACGTCACAAACGTATGAATCTGTCATGAAAAAGTCCATATTACAGAATCTTCAAATGAAGAGAAAATCTGTTATTTTGAAAAATGACATCTGATTGAAAGCATGCATCGTAATGGCTTGAATCAATTCTAGAAGAAAATCTCAGCAGATCCTTGTTTTACCCTTACTGATTTTGACAACAAATAGAGTCCTGAAATGGAGAGAAGATAGAAGGAAGACAAAGCAAGTTGAATGACGTCGTTTGGGTTGGGCATGCACCACTAGGTTCAAACTTTTTTGGTTCAGTCCAGGAATCTAAATTTAGTCGTATACGTCAGCACTTACATAATTAAAATTGGATATGATATTAAAATGTTACCATTGGAATTTCTTAATCAAAGCCGGCTCAATTTGTGTTAATTTTAATAGAGTCTAATATAAAAAAAAGTATTAAACATTAAATAATTATACGTAAATCTAAAATATATGTTTAAAATCGGTTTTCACACTTTTCAAACTGAATTCAACTTTACGATAATTAAAATTCGATCGATCATATCGGCTTTTAGTTGGTTGAGATGGAGTTTTGGTTTTTCGGGTTTAGTTACATCCATAATGCGCCACAAGTCATGGTATTTTAATGAATGGGAACGGAAATCCCAACGATCGTCATTGCGTATCTTTGAAAAAACATACATGCTAGGCCACGACTTCGTTTTCAAGCCAAATACCAAAGATCTTCTCTGCCAACCAAGATTTCATGCTAGATTAAATAATGACGGTTCTAATAAGCGCCATTGAATCTCAATAAATAATGATGCTTTTGAAAAGCGTCAAGGATTCAACCGTCATCATTTTTAATTTTTGTAGTAGTGTTTCAAGCATCATCAATTCGGCTAAACCCTTGGTGTGAATGTAAGAATGAAATGAGAGATTAAACTTTGCCATGCATTCAGGTAATTCAAGGGTAGTTTCTCCTTTATGACCATTCCATTTCCAGTCATCTCGTGCGAAAACCTAATAGTCAAGAATCCAAACCCTTCAAACAAATCAAACAATAAAAAATCCAAGTGATTACATTGGATATGCATGCTTATAAATAACAATTAACACCATCTCCTCTTCATACACATATCACCTACATATCCAATTTATTTTTATTTCATCTCCTAGCCTGTTTGCCTCACCACCAAGACTATCATGAGGTTTCTCAAAGTTGTTTTTACTGTCATAGCACTTGTTTTTCTTCTGAGTGTCCAACCACACAATGCTGCTAGGGTTCAGCAAACGGGTCCTGTCCCTCCTGCTGGCCCGAATTCATGTGGTAAAACCCCCGTTGAAGGCCCTCCTTGCAAACATCCACCTGCATCTCCTGCAAGAGCACATGCCACCGCTCCAGCTGTCAAGGCTACCATGCACAAGTGACATTTTTACAGGCCATCAGCTCCAAGTATACGTAGTTTATTGTCGTGTTTGTCAGCTGAATAAACTGATTTGTAGGTCATTTGGGCTTTGCTATCTGTATTCTATTTTTCATCTTTTGATGAAGTTAGTGTTCAACGAATAACATGGACGAGTTCTATGCGTTTCTGTGTATTACTTTGGCTCTTGATGTGTGCTATAACCATGTGAAGTTTGTACACTTCATGATACAAAAATAAAAAGAAGAAAATTAATTGAATCATGAACAAATTTTTGCTTGTTTCTTTTCTGATGGCCATTGATGTTTTAAACGTCTAAAACTTGATAGTCCATTAATTAGTGATTTATTTTTATTGGAAAGTAGAATATATACATCAACATAGGGTGGATTTTCCCTGAGAAGACAAGCATTTTGGACACTGGGAATAGTAGGTTTTTCAATCAAAATCCTTACCATCTCACTGCTAATACATTTTAAAGACGACTAGTATTAGGTTTTGAATTGTTTTTCAATAGTGGGTATGACCTTTGATGCATCATTTTGACGTAATCTCTTGACTTACAATTGTTTGATCTAACTTCTATTTAATTTAGTATTCTATTACTTTATAAAATAACTCTGTAATTTATAGTACATCAAGGAGAATTAATTTGTACTCGTCCTTATTTTGAAAATAATTCCGAAACTCTCTATTTAGTGGCTGGTTTTATCTCAATGAATTGGATAGTGATAGCCACATGCAGCAAGAGAATAAGTCAAATTTGATTGCACAAAATTAAAGCTTTGATATATTTTTATTCCAAATAGAAAATTGACATTCATGTCGAAATAAAAATTTGTAAGACTAAGGCTTTCTTCAAGAAGAGTGTTTTAAAAAATAATTCTGAAAAATGGTTTTCCAAAATAGTTTTTAAAAACGGTTTTCTAACGTTATAAAATAAAAGTTTATTTGAAAATTTGAAATGTTCTTAATTTTTTTTCTATATTTTCTATATTTTAAAATATATTCTAAAAATAAATTTTATTTAGACCATTTTATTTTTAATTATTTTTAAAAATAGTTTTTAAAAATAGTTTGTATTCTTAAAACTGTGTTTTGTTTTCTAATTATCAAACCTGTTTCCCGATTTTTTATTATAAAAGATAGAAAACTATTTTCAAAAGAAATTATCAAACATACCTAAATCTTCTTCCATCCTAACAAGATTCTTAATTTCTTCACAAAAAAATTAGTTTTTCTATTGAAGTACATGTTTTGAAGCCATTTAACTTAGAGGGTATTTGTTTTTTTGTCTTTTTATTGAAAGCAATTTGTTTTTAAAATTTAGGTTGTTTGTTTTTCTACTTTTTCACGACTTATTATAAACTTTTAACTAAATAGAAAAATTCATAATGTGTAGTTTTTTATAAATAGAAAAAAAAAAGGTTTTTCTCTACTTTTTAATACTTAAATAAAATAATGCAAAAACAAACAACCTAATATTTAACACTATTAAGTAATAAAGTTCTATTTAGAATTAAGTAAAAAAACAAACACCGCCTAAATCTTTAAATTAAGCTTTATGGCAATCCATTGGCATAAAAAGTTTATTGTATGGTGATATAATAAAAGATCACGGAGCACACAAGATGAAGGCAAAAGGAATTTTCAAAAAAGGTAGAGTCGATTGCTCTCTCGTACTGATATAATACAAAAAAGTTTGTGTCATGGAGAGTTTGAAGATTGACTTCATGGAATTTGGTCCAAGGTGGAGATTGTTAAGAAGTGTCCCAAATTTCTAATTAGTCTAGATTCTTTTCTTGTAAAGAATATTATGTTCAATATTTTTGGGTTGATATATTATTGTAATATTAGACTTCCTTATAGAATAAGGAAGGTTGTTGGAAATATCTCTATAAATATTCTAAGTCATGAGGAGAAAAAATTATGAGATGAAGATGGGTTTGTAAAGACTATATGAGGTGAATAGAGGTGAGGAAGAATAATAGGTACCCGGTGGAGCAAGAAGACTCATGATAGGGTAGGGATATGAAGAGTGGAGAAACATGGGATGTTTCGAGAACCCAATAATTGTATCTGGTTATGTCCTCTGTAATGTTCTTTATTGTATAGTGAAATAATTCTCTCTCATCTGTAGACGTAGGCATGGTTGGTTGAACCACGTTAAAACCTCATGTATTTATCTTGGTTGGTTGAACCACGTTAAAACCTCATCTATTTATCTTTGTGTTTTTTATTAACGATGTTTACATTAAAGCTTTCGTTGTCGTAACAAGGACATTGTGTTGGGAGAAAAATTAGTTTAACATCAAGAATTGTGACCAAACTCCAAAGTTTCAAGCATCATCAATCTAGGTAAACCCTTGGTGTGAATGTAAGAATGAAATGAGAGATTAAACTTTGCCATGCATTCAGGTAATTCAAGGGTAGTTTCTCCTTTATGACCATTCAATTTCCAGTCATCTCGTGGGAAAACCTAATAGTCAAGAATCCAAACCCTTCAAACAAATCAAACAATAAAAAATCCAAGTGATTACATTGGATATGCATGCTTATAAATAACAATTAACACCACCTCCTCTTCATACACATATCATCTACATATCCAATTTATTTTTATTTCATCTCCTAGCCTGTTTGCCTCACCACCAAGACCATCATGAGGTTTCTCAAAGTTGTTTTTACTGTCATAGCACTTGTTTTTCTTCTGAGTGTCCAACCACACAATGCTGCTAGGGTTCAGCAAACGGGTCCTGTCCCTCCTGCTGGCCCGAATTCATGTGGTAAAACCCCCGTTGAAGGCCCTCCTTGCAAACATCCACCTGCATCTCCTGCAAGAGCACATGCCACCGCTCCAGCTGTCAAGGCTACCATGCACAAGTGACATTTTTACAGGCCATCAGCTCCAAGTATACGTAGTTTATTGTCGTGTTTGTCATCTGAATAAACTGATTTGTAGGTCATTTGGGCTTTGCTATCTGTATTCTATTTTTCATCTTTTGATGAAGTTAGTGTTCAACGAATAACATGGACGAGTTCTATGCGTTTCTGTGTATTACTTTGGCTCTTGATGTGTGCTGTAACCATGTGAAGTTTGTACACTTCATGATACAAAAATAAAAAGAAGAAAATTAATTGAATCATGAACAAATTTTTGCTTGTTTCTTTTCTGATGGCCATTGATGTTTTAAACGTCTAAAACTTGATAGTCCATTAATTAGTGATTTATTTTTATTGAAAAGTAGAATATGTACATCAACATAGGGTGGATTTTCCCTGATAAGAGAAGCATTTTGGACACTGGGAATAGTAGGTTTTTCAATCAAAATCCTTACCATCCCATTGCTAAGACATTTTGAAGACGACTAGTATTAGGTTTTTCAATTGTTTTTCAGTAGTGGGTATGACCTTTGATGCATCGTTTTGACGTAATCTCTTGACTTACAATTGTTTGATCTAACTTCTATTTAATTTAGTATTCTATTACTTTGCAAAATACCTCTCTAATTTATAGTACATCAAGGAGAATTAATTTGTACTCGTCCTTATTTTGAAAATAATTCCGAAAATCTCTATTTAGTGGCTGGTTTTATCTCAATGAATTGGATAGTGATAGCCACATGCAGCAAGAGAATAAGTCAAATTTGATTGCACAAAATTAAAGCTTTGAAATATGTTTATTCCTAATAGAAAATTGACATTCATGTCGAAATAAAAATTTGTAAGACTAAGGCTTTCTTCAAGAAGAGTGTTTTAAAAAATAATTCTGAAAAATGGTTTTCCGAAATAGTTTTTAAAAACGGTTTTCTAACATTATAAAATAAAAGTTTATTTGAAAACTTGAAATGTTTTTAATTTTTTTTCTATATTTTCTATATTTTAAAATATATTCTAAAAATAAATTTTATTTATACCATTTTATTTTTAATTATTTTTTAAAATAGTTTGTATTCTTAAAACTGTGTTTTGTTTTCTAATTATCAAACTTGTTTCCCGATTTTTTATTATAAAAGATAGAAAACTGTTTTCAAAAGAAATTATCAAACATACCTAAATCTTCTTGCATCCTAATAAGATTCTTAATTTCTTCACAAAAAAATTAGTCTTTCTATTGAAGTACATGTTTTGAAGCCATTTAACTTAGAGGGTATTTGTTTTTTTTGTCTTTTTACTGAAAATAATTTGTTTTTAAAATTTAGGTTGTTTGTTTTCTACTTTTTCATGACTTATTATAAACTTTTAACTAAATAGAAAAATCCAAAATATGTAGTTTTTTGTAAGTAGAAAAAAAATTTGGGTTTTCTCTACTTTTTAATACTTAATAAAAATAAAATATTGCAAAAACAAACAACCTAATATTTAACACTATTAAGTAATAAGGTTCTATTTAGAATTAAGTAAAAAAAACAAACACCACCTAAATCTTTAAATTAAGCTTTGTGGCAATCCATTGGCATAAAAAGTTTATTGTATGGTGATATAATAAAAGATCACGGAGCACACAAGATGAAGGCAAAAGGAATTTTCAAAAAAGGTAGAGTCGATTGCTCTCTCGTACTGATATAATACAAAAAAGTTTGTGTCATGGAGAGTTTGAAGATTGACTTCATGGAATTTGGTCCAAGGTGGAGATTGTTAAGAAGTGTCCCAAATTTCTAATTAGTCTAGATTCTTTTCTTGTAAAGAATATTATGTTGAATATTTTTGGGTTGATATATTATTGTAATATTAGACTTCCTTATAGAATAAGGAAGGTTGTTGGAAATATCTCTATAAATATTCTAAGTCATGAGGAGAAAAAGTTATGAAATGAAGTTGGGTTTGTAAAGACTATATGAGGTGAATAGAGGTGAGGAAGAATAATAGGTACCCGGTGGAGCAAGAAGACTCATGATAGGGTAGGGATATGAAGAGTGGAGAAACATGGGATGTTTCGAGAACCCAATAGTTGTATCTGGTTATGTCCTCTGTAATGTTCTTTATTGTATAGTGAAATAATTCTCTCTTATCTGTAGACGTGGGCATGGTTGGTTGAACCACGTTAAAACCTCATGTATTTATCTTTGTGTTCTTGATTAACGATGTTTACATTAAAGCTTTCGTTGTCGTAACAAGGAAATTGTATTGGGAGAAAAAGTAGTTTAACATCAAGAATTGTGACCAAACTCCAAAGTTTCAAGCATCATCAATTCAAGTAAACCCTTGGTGTGAATGTAAGAATGAAATGAGAGATTAAACTTTGCCATGCATTCAGGTAATTCAAGGGTAGTTTCTCCTTTATGACCATTCAATTTCCAGTCATCTCGTGCGAAAACCTAATAGTCAAGAATCCAAACCCTTCAAACAAATCAAACAATAAAAAATCCAAGTGATTACATTGGATATGCATGCTTATAAATAACAATTAACACCATCTCCTCTTCATACACATCATCTACATATCCAATTTATTTTTATTTCATCTCCTAGCCTGTTTGCCTCACCACCAAGACCATCATGAGGTTTCTCAAAGTTGTTTTTACTGTCATAGCACTTGTTTTTCTTCTGAGTGTCCAACCACACAATGCTGCTAGGGTTCAGCAAACGGGTCCTGTCCCTCCTGCTGGCCCGAATTCATGTGGTAAAACCCCCGTTGAAGGCCCTCCTTGCAAACATCCACCTGCATCTCCTGCAAGAGCACATGCCACCGCTCCAGCTGTCAAGGCTACCATGCACAAGTGACATTTTTACAGGCCATCAGCTCCAAGTATACGTAGTTTATTGTCGTGTTTGTCATCTGAATAAACTGATTCGCAAGTCATTTGGGCTTTAGTATCTGTATTCTATTTTTCATCTTTTGATGAAGTTAGTGTTCAACGAATAACATGGACGAGTTCTATGCGTTTCTGTGTATTACTTTGGCTCTTGATGTGTGCTATAACCATGTGAAGTTTGTACACTTCATGATACAAAAATAAAAAGAAGAAAATTAATTGAATCATGAACAAATTTTTGCTTGTTTCTTTTCTGATGGCCATTGATGTTTTAAACGTCTAAAACTTGATAGTCCATTAATTAGTGATTTATTTTTATTGGAAAGTAGAATATATACATCAACATAGGGTGGATTTTCCCTGATAAGACAAGCATTTTGGACACTGGGAATAGTAGGTTTTTCAATCAAAATCCTTACCATCCCATTGCTAAGACATTTTGAAGACTACTAGTATTAGGTTTTTCAATTGTTTTTCAATAGTGGGTATGACCTTTGATGCATCATTTTGACGTAATCTCTTGACTTACAATTGTTTGATCTAACTTCTATTTAATTTAGTATTCTATTACTTTGCAAAATACCTCTCTAATTTATAGTACATCAAGGAGAATTAATTTGTACTCGTCCTTATTTTGAAAATAATTCCGAAAATCTCTATTTAGTGGCTGGTTTTATCTCAATGAATTGGATAGTGATAGCCACATGCAGCAAGAGAATAAGTCAAATTTGGTTGCACAAAATTAAAGCTTTGATATATGTTTATTCCTAATAGAAAATTGACATTCATGTTGAAATAAAAATTTGTAAGACTAAGGCTCTCTTCAAGAAGTGCTTTAAAAAATAATTCTGAAAAATGGTTTTCCAAAATAGTTTTTAAAAACGGTTTTCTAACGTTTTATAAAATAAAAGTTTATTTGAAAACTTGAAATGTTTTTAATTTTTTTTCTACATTTTCTATATTTTTAAATATATTCTAAAAATAAATTTTATTTATACCATTTTATTATAATTATTTTTTAAAATAATTTTTAAAAATAGTTTGTATTCTTAAAACTGTGTTTTGTTTTCTAATTATCAAACTTGTTTCCTGATTTTTTATTATAAAAGATAGAAAACTATTTTAAAAAACAATTATCAAACATACCTAAATCTTCTTGCATCCTAACAAGATTCTTAATTTCTTAACAAAAAAATTAGTCCTTCTATTGAAGTACATGTTTTGAAAGCCATTTAACTTCGAGGGTATTTGTTTTTTTGTCTTTTTGCTGAAAGAAATTTATTTTTAAAATTTAAGTTATTTGTTTTTCTATTTTTTCATGACTTATTATAAACTTTTAACTAAATAGAAAAAGTCAAAATATATAACTTTTTATAAATAGAAAAAATAATAGATTGGTTTTTCTCTACTTTTTAATACTTAATACAAATAAAATATTGTAAAAACAAACAACCTAATATTTAACAATATTAAGTATTAAGGTTCTATTTAGAATTAAGTAAAAAAAACAAATACCATCTAAATGTTTAAATTAAGCTTTGTGACAATCCATTGGCATAAAAAGTATAAAATAAATTTCCGTACATTTGAAGTCACATCAATTATGAGAGTTCTTCACCACTCTTTTCTTTTCTTCGGAATTGGTCGCTCTAACACACACGCCCAAAAAGGGCTAAATAAAAAAATAAAAAATAAAAAAAAAAGGAAATGGATAGATACGTAAGAGAGGGAAGGAATAAAGCTTGCCAGGTACCATTGAGATGCGAAAAACCCAACTCCAAAAACAAGCCTACGAGCTTCGATCTTGAGCATGGCCACCCTTGGTAGCGGAAGCCACAGCAACATCTATCACAAAATTGGGAAAACGCAGGTTCAAGGAGCACCTGCCTCCTCTCTGTCCAGGGATGTGTGTGCATGGACTGGTTCTGGGTTCACCTTTTTACCTAATAAAAACCCATCAACAGGATATGTATTAAGATCAAGCAAATCAGTCACCTAGCGGTTTTTCCTTGTCCAACATGGGGCTCCTGCAACTCTAACCCATGACCTAGCTCTAATTAATATCACTTATTAGGATCAATGGTTTAATTAAGTATAAACCAATTTGTCGTCAATAAAATCAATTTAATCTTGATGTCAGTCAATCAATCATATTCTTCTTCAGGCTTAACTTTCTGTGGGGTTTGACTCATCCCACATAATACACGCATCGTTGGGCTTTACTTGTCTTGAGACTTATACTGGTGTCTAACCATCTCCGACCTTACCTACTCATCCCAAAATTAGCATCATTGTTTCATGTCTAATTAATGTGTTTTTTTCTTTTTCATCATTTTTATCTCCACAGATTTTAGGAAAGGGACTGCAATTCTTGAAAAAAATATGGTATTCGCCTATTGAAGAATATAAAATCTATAGCCCAATTTTTAGATCAAGAGGTCAGCGTTGATTTCAATGAAGTGGTCTACGGAGCAGAGGATATTACTTTGGAAGCAGTTTTCTGTGACTATGCTCTCTTATTTATTTGACTTCCAAAAATCAACAGAACGTTTCAAAGGTAATTTCATTCTTAGCATGTGATCCAAAAAAGAGAGGAAGAAAACGGAGAGTGAGGGTCGAATGCATAGAAGACTTAAAAATGGATTCAAACCCAATTCTAAAGTTTCCCAACATAGCTCGAGTAAAGATACATGGAGTCATAGGTGGCCGCTGTTATCGCACAAAAATATGGTTTGAAATTTGACTTCTGTAATAATTCATCTTCCTGACTTCCTTTTCGACTTAAAATTTGGTCTCTTCTGACTTTGCTTAAAGACTGATTTAGATGGATTTTAATTTCTTCTTTAATTATTTATTTATTTATTTTTAATCAAGTGAGTTTTGATCAACATTGAGGTGGTATATGAGACATGGTATGTGCTTATGTGCCTATTTCTAGAGAAAATACCATCATTTGGAATTACTGGTACTGTTAATTGTCTCTTGGCTTGTGACCATGCAAACGTTCCATCTCCATGCATATGGGTCAATCTACCCCTTAATCTTCTTACTAGATGAAAACTATCAAATTGTGATCCCCTGAGAACTCAGGTGTGTCTACAATTTTAAGAAATTTTTATGGCAAGGTATATATATAACTTTCCAATTGCTTCAATTTATAATTAATAATTATGTGCGGGTTTGGGTTTTGGTAGATTGCTCGAATCTTGAACCCACACCTACCCTAATATTTTTAAATTGATATTTTTCCAACCCAAGTCAAACCTTGACTTATTCAAAGTTTATCCTTCAACTCAATCCCTACGTGGGGTACGAATTGGACCGACTCAAGTTGCAATCCTATTCACATATGCATAAAATTGTCCAAATATTATTTTATTTACAAAATGTTTGATAAAATTTAATATTTTAAGTTAAATTAATTTTAAATTGTGAACTTAAAATTTATTATTTAATTTATACTTAAAGTATTAAAGTTATCCAATAAAGTTAACATTTGTACTGAATCATCAAATTCACGCATTATTCTTATTAATTTCAATTAATATTTACCTTTGTTAATTTAAATTAATAATTACTTTCATTATTGTTAAATAATAAATTTATTTGCTAAACATTCATATTAAATGTCTTGTAGAATCATAAAATAACTATAATATATTTAGTTAAAAAGTTATATGAATCACGTAGTGGAGGCATTGATATATAAGATATTCCCATTAGATGTGTGTATGGACAAAAGGAAATCGATTATTTAAAATAAGTTAATTATTTTGACTTAATGGTTAAAATTATTTTTACTTTAAGTTATAACATTAAAAGGTGTTTGATAAAACTTAATACTTATTGATTTAAGTTGAATTTAATTTGACTTTGGTACAAAACTTAACATTAAAGGGTTCTTAAGAAAATCATAGTTTGAAGTTAGGTATGACATTTGATGATGCATCATTTTGACTTAATCTCTTGACTTACAATTTGGTTTTTTGAAAAACTGTTTTCAAAAGTTGTTTTCTAATCTTTTATAAAATAAAAGTCTGTTTGAAAATCTAAAATATTCTTAATTTATTTTCTATATTTTTAAATATGTTCAAAAAATAAATTTTATTTTTACTACGTACTTTATTTTTTAATAATTTTTTTTTATATTTTATAACTATTTTTTAAAATAATTTCTAAAAATACTTTATTTTCTTAAAACATTGTTCTATTTTCTAATTATCGAACTTGTTTTCCAATTTTTTGTTATGAAAAATGGAAAACTATTTTTGAAAGAATTACCAAATATACGTTAATCATGTTGCATTCTAACAAGATTTTTAATTTCTTAGCAAAAAAAATTAGTCCATCTATTGAATTTCTTACTTGCTTTGAAGCTATGTGTAAATTAAGCTTCGGGACAATCCATTGGAATAAAAAGTATAAAATCAATCTCCATACATTTTGAAGTTACATCAGTTATAAGAGTTCTTGACCACCTTTTTGATCTTTTCTTGGGAATTGGTCCTCCAACACACGCAAAAAAAAAAAGAAAAAAAAAGAAGCTTGTCATCTACAATAACCCAATTCCAAAGCCAAGCCTACGAGCTTCGATCTTGAGCATGGCTATCCTAAGCAATGGAAGCCAAAGCAACATTTATTTTTGCAAACTCAATAATCAATGCATTTCACGAAATAGAAATTCAACATATATTTCATGCTATTAGTAAACTAAGCAAGCAATTAATATATAACATATGTTAATAAAACTAAGCAATTATAGATATTTACTTTCTGAAAAATTGAATAAAATCATATGTATCATAACTGCTCACAAAAACATCTACAGTCAAAAGTTAATATTTTTTACAATATGATGCTTCCTCAAAATCTAAGTTTTCCTCTAATAAAAGAAAATTTAAGTGGACTTAGAAATATATGATAATTTTATAAAAACAGGATAGGATTCTAAGGTCTTGCAAGCCTATTTTCACCCAAACAACACTTTAGATGAAAAGATACAAAGTTTTTAAAAATAAATATCTGGCTAACAAAGTTCAATTCAGTTTACTAACATATCAAATTAAAAAGGGGTCAAAATCTAGCCAAAACATCCCAGCACTTTAAGCAACACGAGTGGTTCAAAAGTACCTAAGTTGCTCTCTATTTTCAATCAATCTATTTGAAAATTCCGTACTAGGATATTATGGTCCAAAGGATCAAATGAGACTTTGATGGTTAATTCTTTAAAGACTTATTTTAAAGAATTCAGGAGCCTAATATCTTTTAAAAAAAATCTTAGAATTTTGAGAAATTCAAAATTGTCTAAGGAAAGAAAGAAAATGATAAGGAAAATGATTTTATCGTGTATGGTTTTTTTCATATGGAAAATACGAAAGAAAATAAAATATAATTGAAATTGGTTAAAAATTTATATATTTCTAAATTATTTAATATTAAAATAAGTAAAAAGTTTGAAACAATGCATGTACAAAAATAATTTATTAATTTAAAATCTATTATTTATTTTATTTTACTTTTCTTTTGCTTCTATCATTTCTATTTTCTTTCCCTCGTATTTTTCCTCAAAATTTATGAGAACCAAATATAGCCTTGAGCTCCCATTTAAGTTAAGACACTTCATCCATAAATTCATTCATTTTTTCAAAATTAATGCCCCCTTAAGGAAGTTCAAGTTATAAGAAAGAACCTCCAAAATGCCTAGATCAAACAGTGTACTCTTATTTAACGCTAACCTAGTTTGTAAATATTTCGTAATTTTTTTATTAAATGACTTTTACCAACTAATATTTGAACCTAATTCAATATGGAGAAAATTAAACACGTCGACCAATGAGTGACTCCTAATAGGTTTAGCCAGCTTGG
Organism: Vitis amurensis; assembly: GCA_037355405.1. NCBI lineage: Eukaryota > Viridiplantae > Streptophyta > Magnoliopsida > Vitales > Vitaceae > Vitis > Vitis amurensis. The sequence continues at coordinate 40,426 of JBAPGN010002632.1, forward strand.
AGGAGGGAATGATGATTAAGGACAACCAAGGCAACTCTCCAACTTAACACTAAAATCATTTCCCTTTTCACATAATTTTTGGTGTTTAAAAAGGTCATAAGATGCATGCTCATTTGTCCATCTAAAAATATTGCTTTGATCATCTCCTCTTTGCTTAACCCGCCAAAATCATGAGCATGGCTATCCTAAGCAACAGAAGCCAAAGCAACATTTATTTTTGCAAACTCAATAATCAATGCATTTCACGAAATAGAAATTCAACATATATTTTATGCTATTAGTAAACTAAGCAAGCAATATATAACACATGTCAATAAAACTAAGCAATTATAGATATTTACTTTCTGAAAAATTGAATAAAATCATATGTATCATAACTACTCACAAAAACATCTATAGTAAAAAGTTAATTTTTTTTACAATATGATGCTTCCTCAAGATCTAAGTTTTCCTCTAATAAAAGAAATTTTAAGTGGAGTTAGAGATATTTGATAATTTTATAAAAACGGGAAACTAGGATTCTATGGTCTTGCAAGCCTATTTTCTCCCAAACAACACCCTAGATGAAAAGGTACAAAGGTTTTAAAAATAAATATATAGGCAAACAAAGTTCAATTCAAGTGGAACTCAAGTCAATGAATATGTTTGATGAATTTAAATAGCTTGAAGATTGATAACCAAGTCAAATGGCCGTCAAAAGATTATCAACCAATCTTCAACCTAAATTGGTTCTAGATTTGCTAAAAACAAAGTATTCTACAATGCTACTCATTTTCTCGGTTTTTTCATTAGCCAAATGAGTTTCAAAAATTACAAAACTCTCAAGATTTATTCTACAATAAGTCTATAAAATTAAAAAATGATTTATAACACTACTACAAAAATAATTTATGGTGTCACTATTTATGGTGTCACTTTTAAAATAATGACACCATATGGCTTAAAATCCATGAAGGTAACACATCATATAAAAATTTTCAATTAGGATCAATGATATTAATTTTAGGTTTATAGTGTTAGTTTTTGAAAAGTGACACCATATAAAATATTTTTTAAAAAAAAATATTATAACTTAATGGGCCCATTTTGAGAATAATGATAGTATATAAAAAAGTCATTTTTTCCACATACCCACAATCCAAAAAAATCTCATTCCATAACCCTAACCAAAATTTTCTTCTACCTCTTCTCACATCAATAGTTAACACACAATTGCTCTTCTCTACTTCATGGACTCTCATGTAACCCAGAATCTCTTAGATCTATTATTTTCATTTTTTTATTAATGTCAAAATCTTTATTAACACAATTGATTTATGTTTATTGATTTGGTATATTGGTAATATGGATTGTGTAAATAGTGTTTTTTTTATTGAGTTGTAGGAAAGTAAAAACTAGGTTTAACATTCCACCATATCTTCTGGTTCATTGTTAAACCCACAAACCCCAAAATGAATTAAAATAAAAAAAAGAAATGAATGATTTTTTAATATCTTTTATACTTAGAATGAGAGATAAACATTTTACAACATGAAATTTTCTTTTGATTTTGTAGGAAATTTCCATTGATGGGACTTTTTGTTTGTTTTCAAGGAATATTGTAGTATATTGTGATGAGGATATTGATTGGTGGTATTTGAAAAATAATTTTTTAGAAAATCATTCTCAATATTGTCATCTCCCACAAAAGGAAAAATGAAATAGTTTTCATATCATGTTGGAGTCGGTTTGGAATGTTGGAACTAATAATGAGAAATTAATTTTATTTTTTATTTATCAATGTAAATGAATTGTTTTTTAAAAAAATTTAAATAGGAATGAAAATTTTTATAATTATAAAAATGATCAAATCTTATCTTTTGATTTTTTTTCCTATTCTTTTACATGGTATTATGGTTAATATCTCATCTTGTTTTATTCATATTTTTTGTATTCTTAAAATATGTTTTTTGCTTTTTGTTTTTACCTTCTTTTCTTATTGTTTTTATATGTGCTAACCAAAATTTAGAGTAATTTGAGATTGATGATGAAATTTTCCTTTCAAGGTTAGAGTAATTTCATCTTAGCATTCTTCTTGATAGGTTAGGTTTGTACAAAATGCTTTTGAGCGGTTGGTTCGTGAATATAGTCACTTGATGGGTTTGAAAATAAGGGTGGAGCTTTCGCGCAACACTCTTCAAGGCCAAGGTTGTTTGCTCCATCTTTGAATACTGGGTTTCCGCGTCAACCATTGCTTTGCTTACGTAGTAGACGAGCCTTTGCTCTTTGTCTTTTATGCAACAAAACAGAATGACACTGACAACACAATCAGATACTGCTAGGTACATGTATAATTGCTCACCAGGTTGAGGGCTGCTCAAAATGGGTGGTTGTGTGAGATAGCATTTAATCTCCTCAAATGCAAACTCACATTCACTTGTCCACCCTGTCACGTCAGCTCCTTTCAATGTGAGGAAGAAGGGTCTTAACTTGTTTGTAAATTAGGATATGAAGCGTTCTAGTGCGACCAGAAAACCTGTGAAGTGTTGCAGCTCCTTTTTGCAACTTGGGGCGGATGTTTCCACAACAACTTTGATTTGGTCCGGATTGACTTCTATGCCCTTTTGAGTAACCATGAATTCTAAGAATTTGCCTAAGCTGACTCCAAAAGCGCATTTGGTCAGATTAAGCTTTATGTTGTATCCTCTCATCAAGTGAAAGATTTCTTCTAAATGTTGGGCATGCTCACTCCTGGTTTTGCTCTTCACCACAATGTCGTCAATATACACCTCTATTGTTCATTCGATTAGAGGTTTGAAGATCTTTGTCATCAGCCTTTGGTAAGTGGCTCTAGCGTTCTTGAGCCCAAAAGACATGACTTAGTTGCAATAAAGTTCATGTGGTGTTATGAATGTGGTTTTTTCTTGATCTGGTTGGTACATAGGAATTTGGTGGTACCCGAAAAAAGCATATAGGAAGGAGAACATTCCATGTTCGGCGGTGGAATCTACTATCTGATATATCCGGGACAAAGGTAAACTATCTTTTGGCCATGTGTCATTCAAGTTAGTGTAATCGACACAGACTCGCCATCTTCTTCCTTTTTTTTGGGACCACGACCACGTTTGCCAACCAATTGGGATACTCAATTTCCCTAATAAACCCAGTTGCCAGCAATTTGTTGACTTCAACCTAAATGATCTTTTGTCTATCTGGATGGAAGTGTCAGACTTTCTACCAAATAGGTCGTGATGAGAGCATAACATTATGCTGATGTGAGGCTATGGATGGGTGGATCTCGGGCATGTCAGAATGTGTCCATGTGAAGACGTCTTTGTTCTATTGAACTACTCATTCGAGGGCTCGTACATCTTCTAGTGTTAAGAAAGAGCTAACATAGGTAAAGTGATCACTTTCTTCTAAGAGTTGTAAGGTCTGTAAGGGGTCAGTCGTCGACAGATCTCTCTCTTCCGGGCTATGTAATTGCTATTGTTTTGATTCGTCCGCTAGTTCTATGGGTGGTTCATTATCACTGGTGGATCCGGACTCACGTGCTACCTAATAACATTGATGTGCTACTAGTTGGCTTCCATAGAGGTTGACCTGTCCATTTTCAGTTAGGTAACTTACCATTTGGTGATATGTAGAGGGGATGACCTTAATGCCATGTAGCCATGTACACCCCAATGGCATTAAAAGGGGACAAGTCTTTTACCACAAAAAATTTCACATTTAGGATAACTGACCTTGCTTAGACAGGCAACATGACATTTCCCAAGGAGGTGATCGAAGCTTCATTGAATCTGGACAATATTCGCTCGGGATTTTTTAGAGCGGATGGTGGCAACCTCATCTGTCTGAATGCGAACATTTGTAATAGGTTAGCTAAACTGCCTAGATCAACTAAAATTCACTGTACATCGAAATCGTTGATTCCTAGTGTCAGGATGAGGGTGTCTTGATGTGGCTGTAACACCCAGTTGGGGTCTACTAAGGGAAAAGTGATTATCCCATCTATTGGGTGCATGCCCCCAATAGCTAATTCGGGTTGGATGGAGTTGACCTACTCTAGTACGAAGGTGGCTCAAAGCAACCTTTGTCTCTTCCATTTAGAGTTGTATTTCTCATCAATGGGCTCCCTATGAATGTAGTTGATTACTACTCTAAGAGCCACTGAAGTTGTGGGGGCCGTGGTAGTCGGATTTCAGGTTGTCTCCCCACGTTTTTCCACTGAGCGGATGTACTATTTCAGAAGCCCGACTCTTACTAACTTTTCTACCAAGTAGTGAAGGATACTACACTACTTCACGATGTGGCCATAGTCCTTGTGATAGGCACATTTTCTGCTTCAGTCTCTCTTAGTCGGATCCATCTTTAATTGCTCTGGCCATCTAAAATCAAATAGTTCATGAATCATAGGGAGAAACTTCTCATATGAAATATTGAGGGGGGTGAGGCTGGCTTGGTTTGACTGTTGTTGTTTGCCTTACCCCCTACCCATCTGCCTTCGTTGGCTTGTGGACTTGGAGCTCCGGGTTGAGTAGTTTCTGTAGGTCTACTGGTGACTAGGACCTATTGAGTAGTTGCACGGATATCGTCCTTAAGCATGGAATCTTTGTTTGCTCATTTGAACAAATCATCCATAGTCGTTGGAGTCTTCTTGGCGGAGATTCAAAGAAGGGTGTACTTGGGCAGATACTTCTTTTAAAGATTTGTAGGATGACGTCCATGCTATAAGATTCCACTTGGAGTACAGCTTGCCCAAACCGCTTCACAAATTCCCTTAGTGATTAATTTTCCTATATTTTTATGTTCTGTAGGGTATTGATATTTTGCTTATGGCATGTTGAGCACATATATTGTCCTACAAAGGCCTTCGATAGCTCCTGGAAGTTATTCACAAAGTTCATCGGAAGGCGGTGGAACCATGAAAGAGCCTAACCTTGGAGGCTGGTTGGAAAGACCTTGCACAGTAGCGCATTATTCCCTATGTCAAGGGTCATGAGTTGCCTGTAGTGCATGATATGGTCAAATGGATCGTTGATTCCATCATATGTAGAGAATTTTAGAATCATGAAACTCCTTGGAGGTTCGTAGTTGATGATGTGAGGGTTGAAAGATGTGGAGAGCATGTCGTCCAATCGCCTATTGACAAAACCGGGGGGACACCTATTGACCAGATCCTCCACTGGTTGTTACACTGGTGGATGAGAGAGCTAGTCGATTATGGCCGGTGCAGTTGAGGGACTAGGACATGCCTCCTAGGCCATCGCTACATGCGGTTTTCCCCCCATGCTAAGAATTTGAGGCCCTAGCCTTGCGCGCATTGCATCCGATATTTGGGACTTCCTATCGTATCTCCTTTTTGTTGAGACGCACTATAAGGAAAAACATATATAGTGAAATTTATAATGAGTCACCCAAAACATAGGGTGTCGCTACAACATAGCGTCACCTTATCCACTGACACCATAGAGAGTACCAATTGGTGATGTATTTGGAAGCAACACCAAAGCAGATAAATTGTGACGCATTTAGAAGCGACACCATATATTTTTAGTAATGCTTAATTTGATATAGAGTTGTGTGAGATATATAAGGTGTCATATTAAATGCATCACCTTTGAGTTATGATGTCACGTTAAATGCATCACCTTTGAATTATGGTGTCACTTCATTGTAAATGATTATAGAAGATATGGTTGTTTTTTGTTGATTAGCCTATAGATTTTTGTAATGCTTATTAATAAATAAGATCAACGTGTGTAAATTTTGTCCATAAATATAATAATCATATTACATTACTTATATTTTCATAATACTTATGGATTAACCTGTAATACATTACATCATCCACTAATATTTATATATCAAATGTTCACAAAACATAGTATATCAAACCCACCAAAACTAAAAAGGAAAAGTGAATACATATTAAAACATGATTTAGAAATGTTAAGCATCCCAACATTCATGTATACCTGCATTTCATATGCATAAAACCGGCTAACCATAAAATGACACAAGAGTTGCATCCAAAAACCCACAATTCTCAATTCCAAATAAAATAACATTTATGTCGTATAATGTATGACATAAAGGTCACATCTAAAAATCCAAATCTTGTTGTCTCTTTCTCCTTTCTTTTTATTCTTCATATCGTATCCTCCCAAGAGTTTATACCTGCATTTTATAGTTTAATGAGTTTTAGAGTTCTTATTGAAAATAAAAATGTGATGTTATAAAAAATAAACAAATCTAAGTACTAATGTTTTCTTTTTTCTTTTTCCTATTTTGATATAAAAATAGTTCGTAAAGAATAAGTAATGTTATACAATACCAATGGAAATTTTATATAACAACTAAAGGACTCACCATGCATGATCACGATACATTAACATGATTCATGATTAGTTATAACATAAAAGTAATCCATTCTCCTCTGATTTCATCAAATTTTACTTGAGAATATATTTTTTTGTCATCAGACTGAAATCAAATGAAAATAACATTAATATCACAATAATTAGAAGTATGAAACTATATGCATGCAATTCATTAAATGAGTCAAACCTTTAATGCAATAACTGTAGAATCAACATTTATCTCTTTAATGAATCTCATAATAAAGTAGTCACATTTGAACTCAAATAAAATTAATTCAAAAAATATAAAATAAATCAAAACTACAAAATCAAAATATAAATCTAAAATTTTAGAAAATACTAATCTTCCACTTATAATCTACACTTTTTAAATTTATTTTTTATAATTCATCATGCTTTAGAAATCATTTTTAATATCCAATTCTTTTTATATATATATATATTTTATTTCTTGGAAGGATTTTCTTAATTTCAATATTTTTTTTAATGTTCATTTTGTGAAATAACAATGTCCATTAAAATTCATCTCAAAATTATAAAATAAAATTTTAGTAACAAAATATAAAAAGGTTTTCAACTACTAATATGATAGGACATGATATTATAACAAGCCTAAAAATTGTGTATATAAGACAAAAAACCTAATTCACTATTAAGAAATGGTAAGAGAAAACTTATTGTGAGAAAGAATTAAAGAACCTTTCATAAGAATTATTGATTTTTCAGTCATAACTCCAATTGATTTTTTTTTCTAAGTAAAATAATTAATAGAAAATTTGGATGTGAAAAATATGTTCAAATAAAAATAATAATAAAATAAAAACATCAAAGGAAAAAATATTCAATATTTAAAATTTTTACTTTTAATATTCTTTAGATCAATAAATTATCAAACATCAAAAAAGAAAAATGAAGAAAAGCAAGAGTTTTATGGAAAGAATTGGAAAAAAAAAATTGTAATAAAAGGATTTTATAGAAATTTCATCATCAATCTCAAATTACTCCAAAGTTTGGTCAATGCATATAAAAACAATAAGAAAAGAAGACACAAATAAAACATATTTTTAGAATCCTTTTGCAGGAGATGACAATATTGAGAATAATTTTCTCAAAAATTGTTTTTCAAATATCACCAACCAATATTCTCATCATAACATACTATAATATTCCTAGAAAGTAAACAAATAATCCAATAAAAGGAAATTTCATAGAAATCAAAAGAAAATTATCAAATATTTTCTTAAAAAAAAAAAAAAGGAAGAGTTTTATGGAAGGAATTGAAAAAATTATGTAATAAAATGATTTTATAGAAATTTTCTAACCTTGAAAGGAAAATTTCATCATCTATCTCAAATTACTCTAAATTTTGGTCAACACATATAAAAACAATAAGAAAAGAAGGTAAAAACAAAAAGCAAAAAACATATTTTAAGAATATAAAAAATATGAATAGAACAAGATGAGATATTAACCATAATACCATGTAAAAGAATAGAAAAAAAAATAAAAATATAAGATTTGATCATTTTTATAATTATAAAAATTTTCATTCTGCAAATGGAACCTAGAATCATGAAATCTGTCAATGAGCTCAACAATGCTCCACTAAAACTGATATCACCTAAACATACTCTACTAGTGATCTCTGATTGATGGAAATGCCCAGGCTCAAAGAAAGTGCTCCACTAGGGGCTCATCTCAACGAAATGAAATGGAATATGCCCCAGTATAGATACAGGATGTGCAATAGAATGGGAAGCCAAACAACATCAAATATCATCCATAAAATGAAGCAATCGTCCACATCCATCACTAAATCACTTCCAGTATAGATACATATATCCTAGTGAATTCAGTTTTCAACAATTTAACATGTTGATTATATATTGAAATGTTTAGTTTCTTTTTAAATAGATCCAATAAAATTTAAATTTTTTAAAAATCAATTTGATTTTTCTTGGTCCAAATTAATTTATCTTTTCCCAATCCCACTGAAAATTGCCAAAGAGACTCTTCTTTTGGAAATTCACTTTATTTATCACCATCATTATTATTTCATATGATGTTCTATGTGCACTTATTTTTGGAGTGAGTATTAATATGTGCAATGTAAAATAATAATTCTTTATGGAAGGAGATCCAACAAACCTAACTTCTACCATCAACATGTCTTTGTAGGTTATATAATTATTAATCAAAGCTCACTACTTGCAAACCACTTTACCATTTTCACCACTCAGTGTTATATGTTTTGTGAGTCCTTATCTTTACCAAGCATGTTATAGAAAGAAATAGGACATCACTCATTTACTAATATCTAATAAATTTAGCGAGATATATAAAAAGAAATTATGTTTTAGATTTATTGATATCCACCAAATGAGAATGGAGCTGCAAATGGAAAGGAGAATCCAAGCTTAGAATGTGAAGCGTTGTTAGTTAGTGATATCCAATTAATGTTGTGAGGCATGCATATAGAAAGAAATAATGTCTTTGATTTATTAGTATCCACAAAATGAGAATTCCAATTCCAATGGGAATGCAAATCTTAGTCCATAAAGTGAATTTTGGTTTTACATTTAAATTTAATCTTTGGTTAATTCAATTTGGAAAAAGTTGGATTGTATATTTTATCTTCAAATTTGTCGTAAAATCTTAATAATCAATACTATCATGGTTTGACAATTATGCTTAAGAGATAAATAAATTCAATTGAAAATATAAAATTTAGAAGTCCATGTATGAGTTATAGATAACTTGAAATTGATGACTTTTTAAGGACAGGTGATTGGGTGTTGAAACACAAGTTTAAAAATTATATATATGTATAATTTTGACAATTTTGTTTTCATTAATTTAAAATGTTGATAAATTATATATTAAATTAAAATATTTAGTCATGCAATAAAATTTAAAATTTTGAAAAATCAATTTCATTTGCTTGATCCAATCCGATTCATGTTTCCAATCCCACAAAAATTAGAATTGGAGACTCCTCATAGGAGTTCACATCATTTATTTCACATCTATTTTTTTTTTTTTTTTTGTGTATTTATAGATTCTAATAAAATAATAATTATTTACAAAGGAAGACTTGACAAACCTAATTTCTACCATTATTAATTATTAATGATTAATTTAATTATTAATGAAATCCCACCACTTATTGTCCACTCTATCATTTTCTCCATTAAGGGGGTGTTTGGTACACGGGAATAGGGAGTGGGAATAGACATCTCATTCCTTTTCTCCCTTATTCCTATGTTTGGATAAATGTTAAGAAAGCGGAAATGAAATAAAAAATTATTCCGGCAGAAATCCAATTCAACTTATGAGTCGGATTTGCATTCATTAAAAGTAGGTGGTATTCTGATTCATTAAACCTTTGATAATATAAAATAACCTAAATTACTATTTTACTCTCTTATCTTGTTTTTCAAATCCGATGTTTATCTTCTTTGTAAAGGTAGAGATCCATTCATCATCCACTTCTTATCTTCTTTGCAAAGCTAGAGACCCACTCATCATCCAATTCTCTACAACAAGTGATTCTTTCAAATTGAATCAATTAAACCTTCCACGATATTTAAAAAAAAAATCAATTTCTAATTTATAGGGTTTGATGTTCATTTTGATTATTGGATCTTAGGATTCGTCATTGTTTGCTGCAACTAGGTTCTGAAAACATTTGCTAGCTTTGAGAATTTAAATATTATAATAAATAATTTTTTTTTGAAAAATATAATTTTATTACTACTTAAGCATGACAAATTATCAATTTTAATAAAAATAATAATTGAATATTGTGCATTAGGGTATACGATTTTTATGGTTAATTTTTTATTTATTGAGTATATATATATTTTTTAAGTCTTATTATTTAATAACAAAAAACCTCTCAAATTTTATTTTTTTTAAATAAAAGTAAAAATAAAAATATTTAATTAATATGAAGGATATTATTGTAATTTATTTCTTTTTCATTTCCATTCCTATTATTATCAAACATTGAATGTAAACAAATAATCATCCAATCTTGCATTCCAAGTTCATCCAAATAGGTAGAAATGAATCAATCAAATTCATTCCATTCCACTAAGAAATAGGAAAGAACAAATATTATTTCCATTCCCTATTCCGACGTACCAAACACCCCCTAAATGTTTTACATTTCATGCGTTCACATTACTTTTATTTTTATACTATATATATGACTTGTTATGTCAAAGTCTTTCTTATTCTTACCCAAGCATGTGATATAGAAAGAAATGATGTTTTGTAGTTTAATACATATTGTGAGACATATATAAAGGAAGAAATAATTATTTATATCATTGCTATCACCTAATAAGAATGATAATGTAAATGGGAATGCAAATCTAAATCCACAATGTGAAACATGGTTTTATATATACTACTAGTTGAACACGTGCTATGCATGTGTTCGATGATGTTGGGTTTTTATAATATAATTCTTATTCAAATACTATTTATATTTACTTTTTTATAGTCATATCTCTTATATTTCTTATTTACATAACTCTAGATATCAAATCATAAAAATACAATAATTTAATATTTCAAAAACTTTTATTGATTTTATATTTGGATAAAAGTTGAAACTCATATATAAATTTATTTTTAGTTTTCGCAGTGATCTAGAATTTTCTTCTTATTGTTTAATTCAAATAAAATTTTCTAACTTAAAATTATTATCGTAACTCTATCAAATCAGAAGAATATCATTTAATGTTTGAAAAATAAAATATAGAATAAGATTTTTTTTTTCATTATGTTTGGAAAAAGCTAATATGTGAATTTGTTGCTTATACTTATTTTACTATTATTTTTTTCTTATTACTATTGCAAAATTCAAATTATTATGGTAATTCTAAAAATAAATTTTTTAAATATTAATAATTTAATATTGAAAATTAATTTGAGCTATTAATTTTTAACAATTAATAATTATTGATATCATATCTTTTAATCATTCTCAATGAAATGACTTTTTAATAAGAATTTTGAATTTGAATTTTATTTATCATTAATAAAATAAAATAAAATTTACAAGTTTTATAGGTGAAGCCCATTGGATAGAAAGAGATAACATTTCTAAAGGCAATAAGCGAATTATTTTTTACTAATGAAATCATGTAAATGAATTGTAAGAGTCGTCTGTATATATTCATCATTAAAAAACTAATAATTTAACTATAAGTTATTTACTTTAAATAGTTTATAAATAAATTAAAATTAATTAAAATAGTATATGAAATGAAAATTTTTAAATATGATATTAATTAATAAATAATACATATAAATAGATAAATGAAATATATTATATTAATAGATAATATATTATAATAATATAAGATTATCTTTTACATTTCTTTAAATAATTTATATTTTTTTTATAATTAAGTGATTAACTTAGTTTCTATATCTATCTTATAGGTCATATATATATACATATATATATATGTATATATATATATTTTAAATCATCTAAACTTTTTAGGTTTATCACTATTTCATTTAAAGAATATAAATCAAAATTATTGTGATAATTCTAGATATTTAAAAAAAAATGATCTCCATTTTTAAATTAATTATCTATAA